>WYDI02003389.1:0-44275 GCA_009867235.2 Psittacus erithacus
CCAGCGTATCAACCGAACCACACAGCTTGGTGTCATCGGCAAACTTGCTGAGGGCGCACTCAATCCCACTGTCCATGCCACCGACAAAGATGTTGAACAAGGCCGGTCCCAACACTGATCCCTGAGGGGCACCAGTCATTACTGGTATCCAGCTGGACACCGAGCCATTGACAACAACTCTGGAGCAACATATGGAGCCGATGTTTGTAATTGGAGACATGGGAGATTTTTTCATTTTCTGTGCAACATTAAACTCCTTTTCTGGATAATCTTACATGACTGGGATTGGAAAACCCTGTCTCCAAGCATTTTGCATCTTCAGAAGCAGACAACAGAGGTTCTCAAAAATATTGTAATGCCAGACTTTTCCACACTTCAGTGACTTTAACTGTAGATTGAGCCTTGTGCACATATTATGGCTTGCTGTCCTTTTCATATGGAAACAGTCACAAAGGAGGGACAATAAAGGAAGGGACTACTAGTGTAAATCCATCACACTTCACCAACACCTTGTACACCTTAGGGCATGCATGTCGACTTTGCATCTGGTGCTTGGTAGAGCACTGAGGTTTAATCATAACTTCTGTGATGCTAACAAAAGTGCAAAGCATCTTTTTGCATATGTAGGAGCCAAATACTTTTTAAAATCTGCAACAAAGTACTTGTCAAAGAAAATTTGATTGACCTGTAGATCTTGACTTTTTAAAATGAATTTTGAAGGGCTGTGAAAAAGAGGGTGGGTAAGCCTCCGTTCTGCTACACTCAGTATTTTTTGGCACATCCTGCCCACTAGATGCTTGAAGTTGGAAAAGGGTGTCATCTTTCCTACCAGTTATCTCTTCCTAAAATTCATAACCTTATAAACAACATACCTAATGATAACAGGCTGTGTCTTTAGAAAGGGAAGTCAACTTTCATCTGTGAAAAATGTACAACATTGACTAAAGAATTCTTCTGGCGCATTACAAGAAGTTCCTCTTATTTCTGAGGTATAGGAGAGTCTGTAGAGACTCTTAACACTACCTTCTCAGTCGCAATATCTAAAAGAGAGCTCTGCAGTACCATCTCCAACTGATCTGAGCTGTGTCCACACAGCCCTTGGGATAGGGTGGGACGACTCTCCATCTAGCCAGCAGGAAGTGCTGAAGTTGACCATAAATAAAGCCATTTTTCTGGGGTACCTAGTTCCCCATATGCTGTACTGGGGGAGGCCTTGGGTCCCCACTTAGCTTCAGGCTCCAGGAGAAAGGCTAGGTCCCTGAGAGAACTGCAAGATAATGTTAAAATAAACTAGGGTATTTAAATATCAGAGTTAAATGTTCAACTTGTAAATAGTTCATGAGACTGGTGGTGGATCACAGTATGTTCTTTGTTTTGTGAGCTGCCAGAAACCAGCCAGAAGACAAAACTGTTTGTCATTGAATCTTTTTTGTTTGTATGCAGCTGGGAAGTACTTGGTGTGATGTTTTTTCTTTCTGGGATGCAAGAGAAGTTTGTTATCTTTTTTGTAAAGAGAGAGGCAACAAAGCTAATAAATGTTTACAGACAAATTTTCACCAGTTAAAATAAACTGCCTCACCTTTGCATCTTTCATCAGATCGCTGCAGCTCCTCTGTACACAAGTTCCCAGTCAGGTATTTGTAGGAAACTGAAGATTCACTATAAAATTAATTCTCTTCACAGCTCCACATAGACATGTAATTGAGAAATAAGAAGAAACCATTATCATGGTCAAATTACCCTGTGAGTCAAGCCCTGTTTCATCAAATGGAAAATTAAGAGGGTATTCCGTCATTATCCCCGTAAACATATTCTGAAATTGTCTCAAAAGACCCTAATTGTTAGCGAAGTTGATGACAATCAACTGCCTTCAGAGCAGTGTGAGCCATCCAGCAAATATTCATTTCCTTTAAAATTCCAAACCCTTGTTCAAGCTGTGTTCTAGACCACCCTTAAAAGCCTGTTATTTTTCACTTCATTTTTTATTACTTGTATTTTATTGACATGGATGTCAAGCCTAATCTGATTTTCATTCTGTTATGTCGATATCCTTCTTTCAAATAATCGGTGATTTGACAGGCGTCAATAAAGCAAGTATCTGAGAGAAATATTTAGGAATATGTCAGTATTACTCATTGTTCAAAGTCCCTAAAAATCCCTGAGGGCAGAGTAGATCAGATTTATGTGAAGACTGAGGTGAAGAGAGTTATGCCACCTAAGCTAATGATGTTTGTTACAAGCAAATTATTGTATTTCAAGTATTCATCCACAGAATAATTTTGTGTCCACTTGGGCTATGAAGGCAGGATTACCGCTGCTTCATCATAGTTCCATATCCTGTTTCCAGTGGTATTCAGGCTATTTGTATGTCTAATTATTAGAATTGTTATCAATTTTCCCTGCAAGTACTTTAACATTCCTTGTAGTAACTACTGAAAATAGGCTACCAATAGAGTTTTAATCACTATAACAGTATGCCATTTTTCTGGCAAGATTTTTTAAGCATATCAGCCTTAGTTTTGAATGAGAAAAACATTTAAAAATTAGGGTACAATCTACTATGTACAATAGTACAACAAAAATATGAATCAACAAAAATTAGAGCCAGCACATCCATTAGTTTGATCTTTTACAGTAATGTGCGAAGAAGGTTGAGGAGTCAATGCTGAAAATTATATTGCAGGCTGACTGTACAAAGGCAGTTCAAAGACAGTTCTCCTTCTTTACCAATCCAAGCCAATTCCATTTTGTACTGTCAGTAGATCCATCTTCGGAAGAACCTTAGAATCATGTTGATCACAGTAGATCAAAATATGACCAAATTCAAATGCAACTAAATATACATCAGCTCACCAAAACATAAACAAGTTAAGTGATGCCTTAGTACTTAGTACTGTGCTTTCATAATTCAGAGAATTTTGGAAACCCATAAACAGATAGGCTTTTTAACTTGATGATTATTTTCATGTCTATTATTTATGCAAGGCAGCCTTAGGTTTCAATGTTGATAGGTACCTGTGACATTATTTGACGCATTGCTTTCCATGTCCCTATCACTCTCTCAGACTTCGTCCTCCTCACTGAATGGGATTTTTATTACTCATCAGAAGACAGTGGGTGTACCAGTATGTGACTTTCCTCCCCACTTTGGTTAGCCTTCTGTTCTTTCTTATTTCTCTGCTACAGATGTGTGTGTTTTAACTGTTCTATGCCCAGATGCAAATCCCTTACTCGCCTAGCTTTGTTTGGCTCTTTTCTCTATTATACAAGCTATGTTTAATCTTGCCTTCCTTTAAAGAAAAAAGAATAAGATTTCTTAACTCTCTTTTGCCTTCCTGACCAGGATAGAAATGTTTCTTCACAAGCACCGATCTAAACAAGTTTGGGCTACTATGAACAATTAAAAGGCAGCAGCTTAATTGAAGTCCTATTTTTATTTTGTAATTTCTGCATTTACCAGCTATTACTCATCAATTGTCTTTTTCTCATATCGTATCCCTTGAATGCTCAGTAGTATTCTAAGTAGTACTCTGCTCAGCTACTGCCTCTCAATTTCAATTAAAACAGCTTTTGCAGCTTTTGACAAAATATCTAATGTCTCTCAACAGAAGTGCTAAGAAAGTGTCATTTTCTTGGTCTTTGTTATCTTGGCATATAGACACTTAAAATATTCTGTGTGGGATACTAATTCAGACCCCACATAACTTTCTTCTTTGCTTCTCTGTTCTTGCATGTTCTGATCCTTCTTTTCTCCTTGGAGGCCACTCATGATCTTCAGTCTGGTCAGAGATATTTACTTTGTTTTATTGAATCCGACTGCTTATCAGAGGAATTGGAAGTCTTCTATAGTTATATCAAAATTATAAGACCCAGGAGGACTGCTTTTTTCCTGGTGTACACTTCATATGTGTTTCAAGACTATCAAAAGTAACATCCTGGCATGGGGAAAGCCATCGTTTCCTTCCCCATTCTGTATTCTCTGCTTTTTGCCAGAAAGAAGTGTGTGGACTGGAAGGATGTGGCAGTCCATGTCAGCCTGCTGCCTGTGCAGATAAATAATGGTAAAGGCCTCTGGAACTCATCACGGCACTGATGTCCTCAGTCTAACCCATTGATTAATCTCCTACCTACTAGCCTTGTTTTGGAGCATGTTGTGCTATGATTCAACTACCCATCAAGAAAGCCACAAAACTGCAAGGTTGGTTCTTTGATGTTAGGTCAGTCAAATTCCTCTGCGGACTCACCTTCTTTTGCCTTCCCTGCATCAAAACATGCTGCCCACATAATTCACTTCTGTATGAAAGGCAGAAGAAAATGTCTGTTGTCATCCCTGAAACTAATGAACCATGGAAAGTAACCACATAAATGTAGAACTATCCAGTCTTAAGAATTGCACTACCTTTTTCCTTTCCTTTTGGTACAGAGACCCACTATAACAAAAAGATCTTCAATTTCTCCTGCTTTTTGTGCATTTCCAACATTTCAGTGTTGAGACCTAAAACTTTCCAATTTCTTCTCATTGTGTATTTATTCCTTGTTCCCTTTTTCTGCTTGTACTGAAGACTTACGTGTTCAACTCCAACTAGGGAGTATGTGCCTTGTGCTGAAAAGTCAGTTTATTCTGCCAGTTATCGGAGGGCTGTGCATAACAGGAACCATTAGATGCCTTTCTCAGTTCCTTGCTTTAAAGGGTTAGTCCCCAGTTTCACATTGTGTGTAACAGTACAATCACATAACAAAAATCATAGAAGATTGCCTTAGATATAGCTTAGAAAAATGATGAATCTGATTTGCTTTTTAAATGTTTTGTTTGGTTTAAAACTGAGCAAGCAATAAAATTTGAAATTTTTCAAGAGCTTTCTAACAGAGAAACCCCACTTGAATCTAAACTAGATATTATTGCATGCATTAGTTGAAAATGTAAAAAATTTCCAGGGAGAGTTTTCTTGCCTGGAGTAGCAGCCTAAACTGGTCTGAACCTGCAGGAATGTAGAGTTTCCAGTGAGGTACCCACAGTGCCCATGAGTAAAATAATGTGCTCTTATTAAACGCATGAACACCACCATCATCTTTGACTTGTAACATCATCCATCAGTCAGTTCTAAAGACACATGGATATTGGTAGGAAGAAGCAAACAAACACTTTTATTTGTTGATGGTGCTTTATTTTCAAGAGCTCCAGTATATATTTCTTCATTCTAAAGATATTTTTTCCCACAATAAATTGTCTATATATGCCTTTTTGTAGAATTTCTTCTACAGCAACCATTGTTTTTCAGAAATAAACTAAGCAGAATTTTAAAAAAACTCAAGCAAATAAACAAAGGAGCAGACCAGAGACACTTGGGTTCTTCAGTCTGATGATTAGCTGCTCAAGTTTATGCTCAACTGCTGTAAATTGCCTTGGCAATAATGCATGATTGTTAAATTTCAGCTGCTACTGGACCAAACCTGGTACTTTGCCAATTTATATCAACAGAGATTTCAGCCTAATATCCTCAAATGATTCTTGCAACAGCTTGACTTCCATTTAATCAACACAGAGAAAAGCAGGACAATTTAATAAACACATAGAACACCAATGTTATGAATAAAATAATTCAATTTTGTATTAATCCTCATGGAATTAAGTTACGTCTGTACTAGGTTTTGACCAAAAGCCGTTGTGCAGCAGGATGCTTTGCAGTAACACAATTGTAGCAGTTTTAAGTTGTCACAGATTTTGATGCAGTTACTCTATGGGGATATTTGCAGAAATTAATTATGTGATGCAATTTTTGCTACTAAAAAAAATCAGAAACTGCAGACAAAAGCTATTTCTTCCACTTGTGGCTTCATTATTAAGGCTGAAAAGCAATTTAGTCTCCATTTCTTAGCTATTATGATGAACATTTAGGGGAGGGAGGTAATTTTTTTGAGGAGACAAAGACAGCTGAGCAGTGAACAATAAAAATCCATGCTCTTATTTATAATGCAGCTTCCTCCCCTGCACATGCCCTTAATTTGCATCTTGATATAGTCAGGGATAAAGTAACATTGCTGACAGCTTTGTCTTCAAAACCAGATTTTACAGGAGGGTAACACAGAAAAGAACCTTGCCAGGTTTCCATGTACCTTGCAGTGGTGGGAACACCATGCTGGACTCCATGTTAGCAATCAGAGAAGCTGGAGAAGTTATGGTGAATGACTGACATTAATGAGACCTTATTAAAGCAAAGGCTCTGTTAAAATAGTAACATTCTTGAACTCTTAAAGAAGAACATATCAGCCTGATATAAAAGCAGGTTTAAAGCTCTCAAACATTTAAATTGTGGTTTACCACACCAAAGTCTTCTGCTCAATCAAGAGGACATACCGCTTTAACTGTTAGGCCACAGAACCACTGAGCCTCTTGCTCAAGTATCCAAGCACTTGATGAAACCTTTATCATCAACCTTTCTATTTCTGTTCCCAATTCTAGCCATGGAATATTAACTAATGCAGCTTTATTTTGTATAGGAAAATGTCCATCTGTCTAAATGGGGAAACAGGAACTGAAGGTCCACATACCTTACACTTTTTTTAATATCAAATCACTTATTAATTTCCCATAACGCTCTCATATGTCCTAATCCATATAGGACTTGATAACTATACAGTATTTAAGATACTTCTAAGAAACCTGCTTTGTTTTGTCTGTGTCTGTGTCTGCCCAAAGCAGTTGCTTTGTGAAGTGGTCAAATTTTGCTATGAATCTCTTTAGAAGTGTTATTTTCACCAGTTCAACCCTACTCAAACAATTTTCCCAGACATACTCATTTTTTACTGATGCAGTTCTTAGCCGAGTGTTGTTACAGACTGTGTCTTCCAGGGCTTGGCTTTGCAGTTTGTGAACATCTTCTGAAAAATCAGTCGAGCCGGATTTTCTTTCCTACTTATGCTTGTATGTACTCCAACCCATTTTCTCTGACTGCAAGACAGCCATTAAGACTGTCAGATAAGCCCTTCATTCTCCATAGCATTTAGTACAGATTGCACTGCTTGACACAGATTTCTAGAACTTCCACTAGATAATGTTTAAACATCAAAGTGGTGCCATTACTTACCCTCGACAACCTGTAACAAACAATCAATAGGTCATCCTGACATTGTACACCTCCATTAGAAAAGATAAATTGTTCCAGAGTATTGTGTGGAGGGTCTGCTTCTACTCTCAACTATTTTACACCAATGAAATTGGCTAGAGAATTTACTATCAGTTCTTGTAATCTCCCTTTGGTACATATATAGAACCCATAATTACTATTGCAATAGCAGGGGTTATTCCCGAATCTCTGTCCAAATAGAATTTTTTCTCAGTCTTCAGGGTGTTTTGTTGGGGTTTTTTAGCAACCAATTTCTAAATCTCGTTTCTGTATCACTAGCTAAATGATTTAAGTGACATAAATACTTATTTCCTGTGATATTTTCCATTTATCTGTTGCCTAACCTTAAAGTGTTTGCTGTTGTCAAAACTCTTATTTACTTCAGTCATTGGCTGTGCCACACAGCTGTCCTATCTGGTTTGTGCTGTTTCTAAATTGCATGTTGCTGATTCAACAAAGAGAATGCTTTGTCTGGTACATGTTTCCCATTAAAGCAATAGGAATAATGCCACTGTCAGGTATGTATTTATATTATGAGAGCTGAGAAGAGAAAGGGATGCATTTTTTTTGCCATTTTAATAATTTTAAAATGTATTGTTTTAAAAGCAATGGTACCATTCTGTTTCTTTACACAAATTATATTTCCTTCTGTTTTGCTAGTAAAACTGCTAAAGATAAGAGCCTCTATTTTTTTTAAATATTACATGACTCTCATGATCTTTTCCCCCTCACTTCTCAGTTTTACTAATTGGAGTGTGGCCAGAATTTAGCTCTTGAGTTTCAATTACATTTGTAACTCAACTATTTATCATCTTTTGTGTATCCAATTTTCTAGTGTTAAGAACAGCTATTACTCCTTTTTGGTATTTACCGTGCTACATGCCAGTAAAGGAACCAAGTGTGCCACCCTTGCTTGCTGGTTCAGAATGGTAGTAAGGTTTCTTCCTAGACCAATTAAAAGTCTCTGCTGCAATACTTTTCAATTGTTTCTGCCTGCTCATACACCATGGTTGAAATAGCTATATTTCTTTACTCATTCCTGAAAGAAATTCTATTTCTCCTATATCCAGGATTCCCGTTTAGCTACTGTGACTTGCTGAATTAAGCTATACTTTGATTTGACTTCCCTACCTTGCAAGCAAATGGACTTTGTTGAAAGAAATGTGAGTACTAGTTTAGTCAAATAAACAGAGATTTTTGAAGCCATGAAATATGAGAAGGTTTTGTAAATCTGAGACAGCCAAGAGCTGCCAATTATTCATTTCCACAGGACTCCTACTTCAAACAAGATGTGAAGGTTAATCCATTATTAAACTTTTTTCTCCTTACTTTTCTAAACAGTATTTAAAGACTAAAATGACCATCAGTAACTCATTTTGTGTGGGTAGTAGAGGAGGAGACTTTTTTTTAAAGTCAGGCATAAACTCCTACATGTAGTGTTATTAGGAAGGTTAAATATACAGTGACTTTCCAGGTGCAAGTAACCGTAAGAAGGAAAACGGAATGCTATTTCAGAATATGTATTTGCTTTCATTTAAGGGAGTGAGGTTATTCAAAGTCATAAACCAAGAAGTAACGTGCTTTTCAGCTTCTCAGAAAAGATCAAAACAAGCCCATCTTTTTAATTGTGTATAAGGATTTTACATTTTCTGCATTGCATTGAGAACAACTGCCTCACACTTGCCTTGCACATCAGTTTGTCTTGATGTCACTAATAACTGTACAACAGGTTGAATTTCCATTGAGAGCTGCTGTTCAATTCCCTGGAGTAAAGACTTGCCAACAGTCATGGTTGATCCCACTATGAGTACTGAATTGCCATAAAACTCTAATTCTCCTCTGTTGTTGTTTGGTCTCCTTGTGGGACAGCCATTTCCCTGAATTGTCTGTTTAAAAGAAAGAAAACTTTTCTTGTGCTTAAAGGAAAAGGAACTCAGGGTTTTCTTGCCGTTTTTTATGGACGCATTCTTTTGGCATATATTCAGAAATGACTGTGGCTTGAAGACAATTACCTGCTTTCAATATGCATCCAGCAAAAATAATATCACATCTGTTAGAATTTTGAACACGTACAGACGTCCACAGTGACACAGACTAGTTGATGATGAAAATAAAAGTGTCTTATCTTTTTCTTTTTTTAATGTCTGATTACCCTCCACAGGATTAATTTTGAATAGGTAAAAACTTAATGATAGCTGATATTTGCATATTTTCTGAGTATGCACAAACACCATCAAGCAGATGTTACACTTGAGTATTAAAAAAAAACCCAAAAGTCATACCTAGTCCACAAACATCTGCTTGGAAAATTGGAGAGATTGGGAAGTTAATATAAATGCGTCTCATTTATCTCCCAAGATAATTGTGAAATTTTATGGAGTTTGGCTTCCTTACAGTTTTTTTTCTTTCTGATTATTTAGTAGACATCTATAGCTTTCTTAACTGCAGTTGTTGCCTTACTCAAAGTAGGTACCTGAAATTCCATTAATATTTGAGTTGCAACCTCATGAGCCAGCATAGGCATGCCTTATATCTAAATGAAAATACAAAGTAAGAGTGTTTATGCAGCATAGTTTAAAATGTCTCCTAATTATATGATCACATTAGTTTAAAATTTATGTAAATTTTTCAGGTTTTAGGGGAACTATTTTTTGCTTTTCCCAAAGCAGGATCCCACTTAGTTTCAATACAAACAGAAACGACAATTCACACTTTCATTTTGCATAACTTTCATACAAAAGTGTTAAAAAATGCAAACTATTTGCATTTTCTGTTTCACATGGCAATGCGATCTGTTACTTAACCTCCATGTTTTGGAATAAATAGCAGAAGATAAGCAGGCGCAGATAAATAGGTTGTTTAAAGTAATTGAAGGGCATTTTGAAGTAGGTATACAAGTGTTTATCTCATTGCAATTAAATTTCCTTCTAAGTTCACATGTTCATGACCTTCCTGGGGAGAGAGCATGAAAGGCTATGACATGAGGCTAGAGCCTTTTCTGTGGTCTTGTATTCTACAGCTGTTTCACAACCAATGAAAACTGCCTGCACCAACTGCATGCCACAGCCTTTTAGACTAAATACCCTTGATTCTGTTCTTACTAATGGTAAGTGCCTGCTTGAAAATATGGTTTGCAGCTTACACAAGCCTTGAGAAGCACAGATGCCGCATTGTATTAAACTGATAGGGTTCAAGTAGGTTTGAAATGAAACGAAGTAAAGACATCATGTTTGTTATTGGCCCACTGGCTTCCTAGAAGCCAATAACTCCTGGTTCAGGCAAAAGCCATTTCACTTTATTACTGTTTCTAATGCCAGAAGCAGTTGCACTCCAAGAACCGAGGGGAAAACTGTAGCATCACCGAGAACTTGGGTAGACTGATGGTTTGAGAATACTTTATTCTTCTTCAGAGTTAATTTTCATTGGACCCAGGTCACTGTGTTCTGTGTTAATACCACGTTATCCTACAAGAGCTAGCCATCCTTTGGCTGTTCATTGTGAACTTCTGACCAGACTAGTTCCAGTGTTACATTAATTGCCCATGTTTTCTATGGCCTATACTACTGTATTACTAAGTTACCTACCTGAATAATTACCCTACTTTGCCATTGTTATTTTTTGTTATGTTTGGGTGGAAAATCTCAAGTAGTGGGGCAGAGGCAGCCTGCTCTGCAGAAACTATAGCACCGTACTCAACTACAGTAGCATAATAAAGTGGTTCAGAGCAACCTGACAAAGTGTCTGACTTCTATCCTTATGTCTAGTAGGTCTGTTCTGAAAGTAAATTTGAGAGAGACAAACTACTTATCCTTTTTCTCTTTGCAGCGGTGTCCAGCCAGCTACAGACTTATTGTGCCCCCTGGGCTGCTCTCAATTAGTCTCAGTGGTTTCTGTTTAGACATTTTTCCCCCGAGTTTCAAAAGCTTGATGTTAAAGTTTTGAATTTCATTTTGAAATTTTAAAAAACTACATAAATGCAAGATCATCTCTGGCAGTTGCACAAAAGGAATCACAAATTGACAAACTGGTTCACAAATCATTATTTTTCAAGAAAAAAAAAGCCTTGATTCTCTTCTATCAGACTATTGAATTTTGCAAGAAAGAGGGAAATCATAGTATATGCAGTATATAAAAGGCAATGGAGCATCTAGAAATATTTACTTCATGAACTTTTTAAGGGAATTTATGCTTAGAAAAAATGCCTACAAAATATTGGTATCAATGCTTATTTTTTGAAGGAACAGAATATGAAGTAATAGAAAGTATGAGCAGATGGATCTATAATCCTGGAATTTATGCCAGATAGAAATATATTCTCTCAAGTGTATTCAGCTGACTTTCAAGCTGATTTCTGGGGTGAGTACAATTATTTGTGTTGATGAGGATCTGAACCTAGAAAACCTCATTTAAAAGCACAGATGGTTGTTTATGGTTGCTGTCTGCGTTCAGTGTACTGTACTGAATCAACTAATTGGCAAGAGAAGGCTGATGCACCTTAATGAGTGTTTGCTATTGCCAGAGTTTTCTAACTCTTGATTAAATTATGTTCAGGTGAAACTGTGGCTCATGATAACAGATGATGATTTTCACTGGAGCTGACACACTGATCTATAATCATAGCATTACCTTGTCTACTTGAATGATGCTTTTAAAAATTACACATATATGTATATTCAATTTTATGCTGAACTTCTTGTTGGCATTCAGTGGTAATGCCATAATCTTCCATAATGGACAAAGAAGGAGGATATGAAATATGTTCTAGAGAGAGGAAAGTTACTTTCTTATTTTTCCCATTGATTCCTCCTCTTGATGTATTCCCATGAATAACAGGAGCTGGGAGGTGACTGTGGTATAAAATATTGTCATAGCTGTGACATGAGGAAACAGCACTGAAATGATGTGATGCTGTGTGAGTATGATATTATCTTTTGAGGTTTACCATGATCTGTGAGTTTGAAAGTGCATGTATTTTGCCTCGTTTCACTGGATCAAAGCTTTTTCCCACTCCTTGGAGAACTCGGAAGAGACATAACAAAAAAATCCTCGAGCAATTTTCCCTTCCCCCTGCTCCTGTTCATACTCTTTACAAGAGAGGAGCTGATCCAACTGTTTATTTTGGCACCAGAAATAGAGCTGCATATTACCAAAACCATCAAAGGGGATTTCCAATACGAATTTGGAAGTTCAACAGCTCTTCATCTTTAGGAAATTAGTTTTTCAATAACTTGCTGAACCAA
Source organism: Psittacus erithacus (assembly GCA_009867235.2). Classification (NCBI taxonomy): domain Eukaryota; kingdom Metazoa; phylum Chordata; class Aves; order Psittaciformes; family Psittacidae; genus Psittacus; species Psittacus erithacus. The sequence continues at coordinate 12,365 of WYDI02003389.1, forward strand.
AGCATATCTAAAAATTACAATTATTTGATGTGTCTGAGAGACTTTATTCAATGGCTTACTGGGAGAATTTTGACAGAAAACTTGTAATTGTTCAGGCTTTTTGAAGCCTGTGAACCATAAAGATGACAAACTCACTGACAATTTGAAAAAGCATGAAATTTATATGAAATAGAAGCTCAGAATGCAAAACATTGCCCAGAATCAACACTGGTTGCATAGTAAAGCAAAATTGTTGGAGATTTCTTGAATACCTGTTCTCAGCACATTGCAACTTTAATTCATTGCAATTAATCTATTACTTTAGATTAAAAACCTCATGCCATGTGTCAATGTGAACTATTAGCATGCATGAAAATTATACTCGATCTGATAATTTTCCATTTCTTAAAAAATATTTCAGGAGTTTTATCTAGTGTTGATTAACATATAGCTTGATTTTCAAAGCTGCTAGTGGCAATTTTACTTATTACTGTATCTTCAGAAATGAAGTTGTGAGTACTAGATGCAAGAAAAAAAAACCCAATGAAACTTTTAAAAAAGAGAAACAATCAAACAAAAAAATAACCTGAACTATATTCTCGTAACAAGCACTATTGACAAATAAAACACAAAAGGAATTCGCACTGACATTGCTTCTAATTAAAAATTAAAATAAAATTAGATGTAATCACTACAACATAATTTAAATGGAAATGTTTACTAAGGGCATTGGAAGCCCAACAGTAATATGATGCAATATGAGATATAATTAAGTCTCCTGTTGTAAGAGCAATTTTTGTTTCAGTAGGTTGCCTTGCATTGATGAATTATATGAGTGCTACTGTGCTGTTATCTCCTAATTTAGTTATCTTAGATATAAAACTTCATTCCAGCACAAATATACAGAAATAGTGTAATAAAATGCACTCTCCTGGTTAAAAAGCAGAGGTGGATTCTAGCTAATTCTTTTGGGCAAAAGAAAAATGTTTTAATCAAAGTATGTTCAGCAAATAAAAGGAACTGAAGGAACCTGCAAACATTTCTGTAATCTCCTCACCACATATATCCTGCTATGGCATGCGGATGAGTAAGACTGTACATAAAGCAGAAGATTTAACTTTGTACTTTCAAACCAGCAGTGGGGTAGGAGAGAGGTTCTGCAGCAAACCAGGATGTTCAGCTACAGTCTCTGAAACCTTCCTGCCACGCTGAGGGCCAATGGAGGCAAAAAAAAAAAGCTGCAATGCATGGTTGAGAAACTTAAGTAGGATCAGATTTACTGGGAAACAGATAAAAGAGAACAACCCACCAACAAACGACTTCAGAAACAAATGGTACTGGAAGGGAATAAAGACTTCATATAAACCAAAATGAAAACCAGCTTAAGATCAAAAATGTCACAGGAGGCTTTTTTGGTGTTGGTTTGTTGTTTTGTTGGTTGTTTTTTTTTTTTTTTTTTTGGGGGGGGGGTGGAAAGAAAGAAGAATGGAATTAAAACATGGGTTTTTTTTTTTTTAATGTTTCAAAACACCATTTGAGATGATGGATCCTGTAGGGATTAAATCCTCATACTAGTGTGGCATCACCCAAGACAAGTGTCATTTCCATGAAGGCATTCTCCTAACTTTTAGTAAAAAGGGTGGTGCAAAATATGAAGTTTTTGCAGGTGACACAGAGGCTATTTGAAGAACCATATAGGAAGCTCTCATCAGATGCATGACACCTATTGTTAAAAAAAATAAGATTAGGATAGCTAAACTGAAGGTAAAGAAAGTTATTAAGAACAGGAGGGCTGCCTTTGTAAAGGGGAAGTCCTGTCCAACTAAGAGTATCAGACAAAGCCACAAGCACTGGCAGGTTAAATGCAGATGTATGCCAAAGTAGATTTTGGTGAAAAAATTGCAAAGACATAAAAAGTAAAAATAAATTCTTTTTCAAACATATCAGGAGCAGAAATCCTGCCAGAGAGGCATGAAAGCCAATAGATAAGGAAGGCATAAATGCATTTGCCATGGACAGAATTAGGGAAGTTTCCATGCTGAAAACCTTCTTTTTGGAGGAGGTGTTAGAGAATCTGTCACAAACTGAAGTGTCAGTGGAACAGATTATAGAACAAATTGACAGAATGCTCAAACCACCAGGACTGGATGGCACCTGCCCAAGTTCTAAAGGAATGCAAATGTGAAATGGCTGAACTGCTAGCCTAAGTATATAACTTCTCACTTAAAGCCACCTCAGTATAAGGTAGAATGGGAAGGGCAAGATGGCTTCTTAAAAAGGGATCCAGGGAACAACACAAAGGCAGAGAAAGATCTAAGTTTTATAACAGCTTCACATGATGAGTAATTAACTACGTCAGTGCCACCCTGCCTGGAAAAAAGACAACTGATGTGCCACTATGCAGAAAGGAGCATATTACAGAGAGCATCAAAAGCTGTTCACGATCTTTTCTAATGCTTGAAGGAGGAGACATCAAACTAGCTGCCTAGTGGCAGATTCAAAAGAAAAAAGAGTGATTCTTCAAATGATGTTTACTTGAATTACAAAGCCCCTCGTCGCAGAGTTGGACAGTTCTATGTTCAGATTTGGTAGAGATTTTCACTGACTTAAAAGTCCTCAGGTGAAAGCAAAGAAAAAGATTGGAGTTTAGCAGGCACTGATTTACAGAAAAAGATTAAATAAAAAGGAAAACACCAAAGGAGGACATCAATTTTCAAGTACCTGAAAAGCTATTGCATAAAGCTGAGGAACTGTTCTCTATGTCCTCATAGAAGAAAAAAATCAATTTGCTTCATTATGCAAACAAGTTATATTTCTAATGATAGGGAAGCACTAGAAGAGATTCCCTGAAAAGCCAGTAGAGTCTCTATCCTTGGAAGGCTTTCATGGAGTGACACTAATCTTGGGTGATGCTACACTAGTATTAGGATGATCTATACTGCTTATTAAGAGATATTCTAATCTTCGATCTGTGCTGTTGCTATTTTCCTCTCCTTAAAGAAAGAGAAGAAAAGTTATTTCACCTTTTACCTTAGCTTTTACTGGCTATTTTTTCATGCTTCCTATCCATTTATCTAAGTCGGTGTACTATGTTGTAACCCATTAATTCCCAGATCTGAAGAAGGGTGTGTAATGTATGAACATTCTGTAAGACAACTATTATTCATGACTGACAAGTGCAATTTCTGCAATCATCTAAGCCACGCAGAAAAGGAGTGCTAAAAAAGGGATCCTCCAAACCAATTTAAGCAGCAGGGAAATATATGTTATTCAGATTAACGGTTTGACTAGTTAATTGTTGTATCATTACACAATGATTTGGACATTCTTTGATAAAATAGCCCAAGTATTTCTGTAGAAAAAATCCCAACCCAAAGTAAAGTGCGGTATATCAATCAATTTGCAGTGTGTCAATTGTATGTTAGCTGTTTTCTTACCCCAGAACTTCTGTTTCTGCACCAAGCAATCTCAGGTAGCACCATGTGGTGCTCAAAAGAAATAAGCATATGACTTAGTACACTAAGTCTGATACAGTTTTAGAAAGCAGGTGGCAACATACAAGGAACATTTTGAACAAAGTGTTCAAAATTTTAGGCTGAATTGTTTTTATTTTTTTTTTAATGCCAAAAATGTTTCTGAATTTAGGCCCCTAAAAAAATTTATTTTTAAATATCCCAGATTTGACAGACATTGGAAGACACCCATAGGATCTGTGGGTGCTGGCAGTGAAGCCAGACCAGGCACTTCTAATCTAGGTGTCTAAATATGGATTTAGCTGCTTCTCTTGACGCACCCAAATCTGAAAAAGATTGGCTGCAATCCCTGCTGAAGCAGCTCACACCATTCTCTACATGGTTTGTGTGCCGAGGTTCTAGTAGCAATTGTTTTAATTGGAAAAAGTTTAGCTTTCATTTTTCTGGGAGAAAACTGGCCAGTTCCAATTATGGAAAGAAATCTTCAGCATAAAACTTTTTAAAAAACCCAGAAATCCTCCTGGGGAAGTCAGAGGCAAGGCAAAACCAGCTTTTCCAGAAGAGCTGACAGTTGTTTACATTTTAATGTGGAGGAATCCAGCAAGTCTGCAAGTTTATTTTTAGTAGTTGTAAACTGAGTTGTTTAACTCCTTTTTCTCTGTGACTGGAACCGAGACATAAAAATGATTAATACAATCACAAACTGGTGCCCGACCTCATGCTAGAGCTTGGCTGGTGATGAATATTGTGTTAATCAGAAAGCAGTAGGATTCTTTCACATTATATTTCTTGTGATGCCTCATCTAAATATTTGCAATCTGACAGCTTCTGTGCTTAGAATAGTCCTGGTTGACACAAAAAATACTGGGTTGCTATCTCTCAGCAGGATGAATATGCTTCCCTTCTGTGGAGCAAAAGTGTCAAAGAGGATTTTGTTACCAGTGCCCTGGCTTCATCACTGCTACTACAAGTCCTGCCAGATCCAGCAGTGAAAGCTGTGGCAGTTGCTCTGTCAGTGGCTGTGAGTGAGCTATCACAAGCCAAGAGCCACCTAAGCCTTGCTGCAATAGAAAATGTGAGGGACCTCCTCCATTTAGTGTCACCAGTGGTGGAAGACTGTGGCTTGAGCTCCCCAGCATGGTGCCAGGGAAGGCAGCCAGGCAGTGTGAGCTCTTCTGCTAGGAGAAAAACACTAGTTCAACACTGCTACAAACTACTGTGTGTTTGTCAGATAAAGGAGTTTGCTGCAGCAAATGCGTTCCTCTGTGAATGTGAAGCGCCTTCCTGTAAGACAGCAACCTTGTAAAGCTGATGTAAATTGCTTCAAATCAACCCAGTTGCAGGGGCTCAGTTTGGAGATCATGTTTTTTAATGGAACAAGGTTGCTTTTTCCTCCAAAGTCACTGTTTGGGGCTGCATCTAGGCAGTGGTCAGGACAGTGAGTGTCAAAATCATTCCGCAAAGGGTCATAAGAGAAAAAAGTGTTGAACTAGGCATACAGAAACCAGCATTTATAAATGGTGCACAGTGAGGATGATAAACACTCATCAGGTTTTGCTGTATGTCATATGTCTGTGGTCAAAGAAATAGTTTTAATCAAAAGAAGGTGAGAAGCAGTCACATAATTAAAATGGATGGCTAGCGGCTGCATGGTTTGCGTTCTATTCTTAACTGTGATGCAAACTTCTGCCCTTTTCCCTTGCACATTACTTGACCTCGGAGTGTGTTTCCACATACATCTCTAAAGCTGTGCAATTCAATTAACCACCCTCCAAAGGGGCTGGAGCAATATCTATAAAATTTCTGCAGATGCTTTTGATCTGGGAGGCACAGCAGAAGGACAAAGCAGTATTTACATGGGGTATGAGGATTACAAGCAATCATTTTGTCTGGTTTTAAACTGAAAGCTAAATTACATTACAAAGCATTGAGCTATTCTGGCAGAAAGCACAAAGAAATATCTAGTGGTTTTGGTGACTGAAACCTTTACTGACACTGTCTCCTTACAAGTCTTGTGTGTTTCTCACTGTTATAATTAAATCTATGCAAAGTTTGCCAGAAAGGAATGCATTTGAAATCATGCTTAGGCTAGAATAAATCCTCTGATGTGTCACCAGTTCTATACAGACAATATAGTAAGGATTTTGGGTGGAATTTTGTATTGCGTACCTTTTACAGCCTATTTAAGGTAAGCAGGACAATATGGATAGACCTACTATTGCACACATTTTCTCATCTCACTAACACAAATTCTTTATAGGTGAGACCCATATCAGTCAATTTATTCCTGAATTACTGCTCTGTGAGAGAAGATAATATTGACATGCTAGTATTATCTATATATCTCTTTCTGAAATGCATGCATCCTGAATAACAAAGAGTAGGCAAACCGTCTTTAAGGATCAAATATTGAGCCACTATGACATGTAAAATTTGGACAATGAAATATACAGTATTTTCAGGGGGGTTCTTTGAACTTCTTAGTGAGATGTGAAAGGCAGGTGAAGAAAGCTGAGTTAATATTTTCTTTATGATTTGGGTTTTTTTCCTTTTTCTGTTTAGCCAAACAAATACCACCACCTGACTTGCTTGGGATTGCCCAACAATCACAAGCTGAACATTTCAACACAGTCTGACAGATACTAGTAACACCGCTCAATATAAACACTTGTCAGACCACTGTCTTGGGACTGTCATCTAAGTCCCAGAATCTTTGCCCATTGTCCCATGTAAGTGAGTTTCTACAGATCTTCAACTGGCAGTAACATAAATATGTACCTTCCCACAGCTTCAGGAAGGGGGATGATGGGTATGAACTTTGAACTTAGACAAAGCTGTGTTAGGTAATATTAAATTACCTGCCCAAAATAACAGTCAACCCAATATAAACCTGATGGATCAGATCATGATAGATCATGTACGTCTATATAAATGAAAGCATTTCGTGTAGAGTCTGAAAGAAGGAGGGCACAGTTGGCTCAAAGAGTTAGAAAACTCTGATCTTAATTAGTGAAAAAGCCTCACATCACAAAGTATAATTATTATTATTTTAGAGAAGGGGAGAGGGACTGCAGTTCTGAGTAGCACAGGACTGAAGTTTTAATAGCAAAGATAGGCTGTCAAGTTTAAATTATAAATGTGAATCTGTACCTGTTTTACTACTTCATTCCAAAAAAGAGAAACTTCCAAATAGGTGTGCTGTAGGATAGATTTAATAATTTCCGCACTTCCAGTAAAAGACATAGAAAAAAAGAAAGTCTTCTCCTGCGAAGAACAGTGCAAAAGTTTTCACCATGTAGTGCCTATTAGGATGTACCACTGGCCTCACAGCATATCACAGTCTATACACCAAATGCAGAAAAATAGTATCCCAAATAATCAATGTGAGTTTTCTTTAGATATGGACAAGAAGGACACTGTGTGTGTGAGCTATACATAGTGAAACTACCTGTTAAAGTTGAAAAGAGTCACAAGGTCTCCCTAACATACCAATAGTGGGTAACAATAAGATATTAAATTGTAAAAATAAGCTGACAGATGGAATCTTTCTGAGCTAACCTAGACAGCTCTGATAGACACGTATTGGTTGGAATGCAAATTTAGCAAACAATAAAGAAAAGAACATTACCCTCTAAGTGCACCATATAAGGTTTATCAAGTGACTCTTTAAATTGTAAGACAATGAGAAAAAAATTACTACAATATGGATAAATTTTCTCATTGCACAGGCTATCTTAATCCCACTGAAAATATTGTAAATACATAAGAGCTATCAAGCTAATTCTGTACTCTTTTTATACAAAAGCACCATCCTCTGCATTCATAACTGTTTAATATCTAGCTATTGTGTTTTAGAACTCCTGTATTTTTAAGATGAGATCACTTAAGCCATAAAAAGGTGTGAGATTAAGCCTCTGCTACATAGTGCACAGTTTATCCCTCATTAAAGTACAAAGTACAAACATTCAGAATACAGTAGTCAACTCTTATTTAAACATATATTCACCTTTTGGAAGAGGGGAAAGAAAGCAGTTTCAGAAAATTTGCCATGAGAAATTATAAATTTTAGTACTCATCTGTTCCACTGTCTAAATATACGCAGCAGGGAAGCAATAGTCAAAATGGGTAAGCAGGGTTATTATTTCATGCTTTTGACTTGCTGGTTGGAGAAGTCTGCAAGAAAAAATGGAATGCAAAGAAAGGTAAGGTTTAGATGGTAGGCTCACAAGTCAGTCACTCGGTAGACTCACCTAGTATATTTTGAAAAGTTGGATGGAGTCTTAGACTGTAGAGCTATAAAACCAGAAGAAGGGTTTTCCTGCCAAAAAGCCCCTTTTTTACTACTTTTCATGGATGTTAGCTGGCCTAATGATTCTAGTTCTAACCATAAAACTTGCCAATGTGTCCCACCTTTCTGCTTATATGTAGCAAAGCCACTCCACTCCCAGACCATGCTGAAGTAGGTGATATGTGCAGAAAGACTCACTTTGCTGGGCAGCATGGACAACAGCACAGATTCTTCATACACTTCTTTCCTTTTGCATAAAGTCACTGGTTAGAAACCATTACTGTTATAACTAAAAGATTAATATTTTAGCTCTACCTACAGATACACATAGCTTTTGGTGTAGATGTTATTAATAGAGTAAGAGACACTGAGTTGGTACTCACATCAGGGCTGAAACAGTGATATTTTTATTAGGCAGATAACTTTCTATTCTGCAATGCAGTAGTCTGAATTATATTACAAACTAAGTCTCTGGGGATTTTTCATTAAAATATTATATGCAATTATTTTGACATTTTCCTTGTTCTCTTTTACATTTTTCCTTGTATATTACTGAAAGGCCTATGTGCTAAAACAATACTTCCAACAAATATTAGAAAATGTTATTCCTTAATTGCATACTCTCTGTAATATAACTTGCAGTAGGACTTGCTTGTATTTTAAGTACAATGAAATATAGAGTAAAAGAAATGCAAAGACCATAAACAAAAGTCAGAGGAAATCAGCTATGCTAATGAAAATCAAATATGGGCTTCAATCTTTTCCTTAACTCCCATAATCCCCAGTGTTGTTCTGTTCAAGGGTCTGAAGGCTCCACTGGGTAAGAGCTTTACTCTGTAAGGCACTACACCAACACATAAGCAGACAGTTCCTGCCCTGGAGAGTTTGTCTGTTTAACGAGATTAAATTCATCTTGCATTCCCTTTAATGTGACCTTTCTTCCTCTCTTCATTTTATGTGCTTGTGTAATGTACCATGCTGGAAACAAGTCTCTGTGATATTTTTATTTGAATCAATGTTTAAGTGAAGTATTGCCTTTTGGGTCTTAGGAAAAGATGACATTCTTAACCAATACATAATCCATGCATTTTTCATGACTGTGCAGCAAGAAACAGTGTCACATGCTGGCACAGATATCAAGCACATTTATTTCTGTTTAAATATGTGGACAAAAATCAAGGTTCTTCTGAAACAGAAGAAACACCATTACTTTCTGCTGTGTCTCTTAGTGATAAAGGAAAAGCAAAATGACTTCAGGAGAGCTGGTTTGCTTTTCATTCTAATCCTGCTTCACTAAAAGAGTGGGTGGCATCTTTCAGACAGCAAGGTGCTGGTTTGTGCTGCTTCTCTGGGGGAAGCTGAAAGAACACTTAAACGTCTTAATTGAAAGTACTTTAAATGAATATCTTACATGGATATTTTCAAAAAGAAAGGACCACAAGGGAGATGACTATGGAAAACATAATCACGGCACACCAAGCTCTCCTCTTCCTTTTACTTAGTGAGAACTGTGTTGAGCCTTTAAGCATAGGTATGTGCTGTCAGCAGCTATGTGTAACAATGGGGCCATACATTTAAGAAAGATCTTGGTGTCAGGATTTGCATTCATTGCTTCATTTCTCTGCCCACTGGGAACATACACCATCTCTATTCTGATTAGTAAGAGGGTTTGCACAGCTATGTGGGAGAGATATAAGAATAAGTACAACATTAACTGGTAGCTAGAGATAGGGAATGAAGTTGGAGCACTGATTTAGTGGAATTATGTAGAGTGTAAATCAGAGCATAATTGGGACCCACGGGATGAATTAAATCCTGCAATATATATCCTGAAATACGTCCCCTGAACTTTAAGCCCCAGTGGAATACAAATAAAAAAGAACAGATTCCTTACACCTAGAGTCCAGGTTAACTCCTATATAGCTCCATATTCTAAAAATCCACTCTGTCAGGTTTATAAGCACCTTTAGAGTTAGAAGATATCAAAGATTTTAAGAGGCTAAACTAACTGCTGCAAATGAATTCTGGAAGAAGTATATATCACTATTGATTACTGCTAACCTATCAAAAGTCTATACGGGCATAACCTTTATGATTATATTCTCCTATCTTCTTTTTACCAGTAGAGGCTTTGAGTACTAGCCCAGAAAGCCTCTGTAGGTAGAGATGAAATTAATTGTTCAGCATAGTATTGTGAAAACAATTTTTAATCTCTGAAAGATTTTAAGCCATAGTTCTGTCACTCAGTCTCATTCTACATCCTGTCTATGCCTGAGGGTTTTCTCCCTTAGGAGGACATACATTTCTGGGGATGGGTCAAAAAGAAAAGACCATTGAGTAAGCATCAGCTGCGCTTGCTTATGACAGTTTCTCCACAAAAAAAAGAGTGCACTGCCCTGGAGCAGTATAATCCTGGAGCTAGAAACACAGTATTTATACCCTCTGTATCAGTAAAGCTAAAGAGTCCCGCTGAGTCACCACACTGGGGCAGTTCTGCTGCTCTCAGTATCAGGACTATTACCAGAGTCTCTTTGCCTTCCATCTGAGAACAGATCCTTGACTTTAGCTCTAAAAACAAAGATATTGCAGGCTGTAGCACTGTATAGCAATCTTGGAATTCCTCAGTTTACCAGATGTAGATAACTGGCTACTGAAATACTGGGATAAAGTTCAGTGCTTTGCCCAAATTAAATTTCCAGTCTATAAGTACAAACATACGAAGGCATTGCAGTTAAGTCATTGTATACTGCAACAGAGAACCAAAACACACAGGGCAACTGATAAACAGAAATGTAACCATTCCATTTAGCGGACAAATGATCTTTATTGCTGATTCTCATTTTCTTGAAGTACTTCTTGTAGTAGTCTTGAATATCTGCTAGAAGCTGAAAATGCACAGATCTGTTGTCTGCCAACCCTACTGTTTGCATGCAGAAGATAAATCAGTGAGATTAAGGTTCTTTCTAGTCTTAAAACTGATTTTTCAGGAGCCTATCTGTTTTATAATTAAGTCTTTTCTTTCTGTAGTCAGGTACTTGTAACATACATGAACAGTGGGACGCATGAGAAGGAAATTCTGCCAGGTGTGCACAGTAATAGCTCTTTTCTCACTAAGCAGTCCAGTCCTTTCCCCAAATGCTTCACTGTGCACATAAAGCCAGGGAAGACTTTTTAGGGAAAGACACCTTGATACCAGCTTAATAAAAGTTAGTAACAGTATGAGAAAGTAGTTAACGCAATATCCACACTCCGAGTATTATTTGGCAATACTCTTTCACTTGATTTTTTTTCTGTCATGGTGCATGTGTCTAATACAGGATTTTTAGCCACAAGCAGACCATACTGACAGCTTGGTGGATAGAGTGAACATCAATGAGCCCTTCTGCAGCCCATGGATGAGCACTCACTAGTTATCTTCTGAGGCTTATCATCATAAGTGATTTCTGTGCTACAGATGATGATTTATACTGAGATCCACACTATAGTCCACTTTATTGCTGTGTCTCCAGCTTCAGTAGTCTCTCTCTTAACATCTCTGAATAGCATCTTTGCAGCCTCAGTGAGGAAGGGCCAGTTGCACGTTGAACCTCTGAGCAAAATCCTTGGTGTGTTGTTTGCCTCTTTTCCACCATTCTTGTTCCTCTTTCCCTTCTATCTTCCTTCCCTTCTCAGCTTGATGCTTGATTCCCCAACAAGTATGACTATTGTGTATGTTGTATGTTTTCACGAAGTGCCTAAAATGTCACTGGTGAGTTCAAAAGCATGTTCCAATTTATTTTCTCTGGCTTTACTTATTCTTCACTATAAGGAGTATTTAGAAAGGTATACCATGGCCTTTTCTGCACCAGTTTCCTCATCATTGAATGCCTGGAAGCCCCATGATATCACACATTATCCTGGTCCATGTTCATAGATTCCGAATGGCAGTTAAACACTCATCTTCTGTTCTTTTTGGTTGATGTTTAGGAAACTCAGTTACATGTATTGTGGAAATAAACAGTGAAAGCTGATGTTCAGGGTGAGTGTGGCCTCTTCCTGCAGAACATTGGCAAAAGCATTTCCTGGGAACTCACCACTTCTGTCTTGCATGTTGAAAACAAACAATAATACCAAAACTGAGCTCTTGTTTCTCAGCTGTGCATCTTCTTAACCCTCATAGAATGGCTGATACCTGGCTTTCCTGAACATAGAAATACTGTAACAGTACTTTTTAAAGCCAGACTGAAAACCTTTGATAAGACTGCAGCAGATGATAACAGGTATTAGACTGTCACTACCTTCCTGGGTTTCCCCAGAGGTGCAAATCAGCACAGCATCACTGATTTGAAAGGAAACAGACAGCTGTAAGCCATCTGCATTGTTTGCCAGATAATTTTAGAAAACAGGAGAAAAGAAAAGAATTTTTAAAACAAAGGTTTTTCTGTGGCAAGGCAATGATTAACCCCTCCCCTTTTGTCCCTTACATACCCTTATCAACTTCAACCCCTATAGCTTTCAAAACTGGATGCTTTCCACAAAAGGCAGATTTTTAGCACCACAAAAAATAAATCAGGTACCAGTTGAACTCCTGCGGGTTCTAGATAGCTTAGTAGCAAAAAAAAGGATTGCAAAAATCCTTGTAGTTTTCTGCTGGCTCTTTATAATTTCCCCCTTCTTTTAATTATGGCTCTCCTTGGAGTTTTTTTTTGGGGGGAAGGGTAAGAGTGGGAAGGGCAGTTGTTTTTTTTCCCAGGACTGGTTAAAGCACCACTTCTCTTCCTTGAAGTGGCAGGGGGTTGGCTTTTGATTGAGGAAGGCCAAGTTTAATTCCTCCTCTGGATACACAAACTTCATTTCTTGAATGGGTCATAACTGAGCAAGCAGAGTACCAGCTCCCAGCTAGGGTCTGAGGGGCTTGGGTTTGATGACTCTGCCACACTCTTTGGCCCAGAAGGTCTGGAAGTGTGGGACAAGTTCAAGACCTGAAATTGAACCCCTTCTGGGAAAGTGCATTGTGCTAACTGAGAGACACTCCTGGGACAATCCACTTTAAATAGCATTTGTTTCTAAGTGCGAAAGTTCATGTGAAAATTCATGCAGCATTAGCTTTCCAAATGTTTCACCTCAGATTGTACTTTGTATACTGAACACTTTCAAGCAGTTGCTCGATTTGCAGGATGTGAACAGGAAGAAAAAGAAGGGAGCAAAAGTTCAGCTGTTTTAATATGTAGGTATAGAAGCTGGACTCAATTCATTGTCTCCCAGTGCTCCCCCTCTCATTTAGGAGCTGCATAGGGGAATGCATGGGAGAAAGCAAGGCTGTAGCTTCCCAGAACACCGCAGTTGAAGTTTGCCAGACACATGGTGACCATCAGAAGGGTGCAGTTATTAGTCTAGCTATATAAATAAACATGGCTGAGTTCTGCCCCAACAAAAAATTGTTTGCTCTGTGTGACCCTGCTACATGGAGCATGCTTAAGTCAGTGCTGCATGGAAAAGAAAGAGGGAGAGATTGGATTGAAAACTCTCTCTCCTGCAAAACCCAGGAAGAGTTTTTGTCTGGCTTCTATTTGACTATAGGGGGCAGGGAGAGTTCAAAGAACACCTTCACCAAGGATCTAGCTGAGTTGGGGTTTTTGCACTTTTTGTGCTACGCTGGACTTTTAAGCAGAGTTCACCACAGGGGTAGCAGAGTAGATGCTAAGGTCAGTTCTTGTGGAGCAATGTGAGGGAGAGCTGCCTCCTGAACTGTTCTGAGCAGTGAGTAGGAGAACAGAACCAGTGAGTAAAAGACTCACTGGGAACTAAATAAATATGTTGCTTGTTCTTTTTCCATTCCCTCATTTTATTTATTTATTTTTTCCTGAACTTTGTTTGCAAGTGAGCCTGGCTCAGCTGAAATGTATTCACAGCCATTCTAGCCTCTTTCAGGAGAGCTGCTTGTCTGGGTATAACGTCCTTCAGGACTATAAGGCTTTGCATCTTGGATCAGGTACCTTTTATCTTGCATACATAGATGTGGAACACAGAGGAGAGAAGCAATCTTGTACTTTGTTGGGAAAGACACTGAAGAGTAAATCCTGAACCTTGACTGATGTTTTGTTCTCTATAACTCTCTTTTTAATTGAAAAGGACAGTCCCAAAGCAGGTTCTGTTTTGCTCTTGTGCTTAAGGTCAGTGGACACATTCAATACTTCTCCAAAGATTAGTGTGAGGCTACCTGAAGGACTCCATATATATTGGAAAAGAGTAAAGCAGTGGTAGCATAGGTCTGAGTTTACAGTTACAGGTGATTGATAGTGCAGAGTCATACTGACACAATTCTGCTAGTTTCAGGACAGAAGCCAGTATCTCAGAATGCATTAGAGCTACTTTGAATTAGGACAAAGAGACTGCCCAAGCAGAACAGCAGACAATACTATTTCTGGAATTGATGCTAATTGATATGGACCAAGCTGAAAAGTCTCTGCGTAGTACCACATTTTCGTAGAGAGGCATTTTTTGTGCTATGAAAAATGAACCAGCTTGCTCAGAATGAAATTTACACATTTACAAGACATTCAGTTGCAAAACTGAGCTATGTCCTAAATCACTCTTTCAGACCACCTCATAGTGTATTTGAAGCTATTATTCTGAAGTAGTCTTCTCCGTCAGCAGACCCTAGACTCCCCCATTCTGGAGGATGAAGATCTCAAACATTCTCTCCTTTCATTTTGCTCTCCTATGAGGTAGCCTAAGCAAAAGGGAATGTGTAGATAAACATGTATTACAACATGGGGAACCATAGCAACAATAGCTACAGTAAGACTGAAAATATTTCTCTAATGGGAGATATGAAGCAACAATATTCTGAGTCTATTGCAAGTTGCTGAATGCCAGGTTCAAGATAGCTCCACTCTGTCTTACTGCTTTTTATAGCAAAATACTGAAAATGTATTGCCCTATTTGAAATCTACCTCATATAGAGTGTGTAGATAGAAGAGTGCATATATCTTGTATGGCTGCCTGTATACATACATGTTGCTGGATTTTAATTTTAATGCAGTGGGAAATATATCACTGCAAAGACCTGGTTTTATGACAGTTTAGGACTTCCCCTTGCTAGACCTATGGTATAATTTTCTTTGTACAGCTTCATGACAGTAAGGTAGCGTCTAGAAAGATGCCTGGAAAGGGTAGGAGAAAGTAGCAAGATCTGCTAACCCAGGAAGTGTACTATGCTGACCAGCTCCGCTACTTCCTGTGATCACGTCTCCCATGTTTCATTTACTGAGATAGCATAAAAACTACATGACATACTGCATTTTCTTTTATATACCTGTCCCAGAGTGTCACAAAGTAACAATATGATGAGTTTAGGTTATTGTTGGGATTTCCTGTCCTGTGTAGCACAGACCTTCCTTTTTCTACCTCACGCACATCCACAAAGTTCACACAATGTGCATCTAATACAGCTGCAGAATACTGGCTATGGTTGTGAAAATGGAAGGGTGTTGAGGTGATGTCCTGATACTGAAATATCCTGAGACTGGTAGTCTCTACTTTGAGAGTCCCATGACTGAGAGCAACTGAAAAGAATGCTGTTACCTCTGCTAGCTAATATCAGTCGTCTCAACATCATTCTGTGGGAATGATTTTTGTAGCACAGAATTTTAGTTTAACAATGCTATGTTATGTGTAATCTTTGCTCATTATATGTGAGGGCTTGTCCCAAAACCAATAAATTGTCAACAGTAACTTCTCAGATAAAGTTAAATATTACTTTCCAGAAAAAAACCCTCTTTAATCTTCTACTATGGTGCACATTGCTTTTGCCATCATGCATGCATATCGCTACAATTGTGATCAATATGTAATGACTCTGTTCATTGTTCATTAACTAGCCCTTTCAAGTTCTCAGATAAATAGAAACAAAGAGGTTTTCAGGCTGTTTAACTCCAGACACATTTTTCTTGTATTCTTATGGTAAATGGGCGCATTGACAGAGGCTGAAAATTTCACATGAAGTAACTTGTTAGCCTGCTGCTTTGAACTGTACCCTCACAAGAGGAACTTCAACTTTTTCCCACTTCTACCATCAAGAGTAACACAATCTTTGCAGTTTTTGCACTGCATCCTTTCCAATTCACTAAAGACACCAGAAGCTAATGCTACCTTTATGATCATGACTGCCTTACACTATTATGATTTCTATGCTTTGATAGGATAAGCAGTATTTTCTGTTGTTCAAAAGCAAACTGAATACATTATTAGCCAACACTTGCACAACAGCAGCAAAAGCGTTCATATCTTCAGATGTAAAACTTGTTGAATGGTTTAGATTTCCATATGTATCTCTTTTGAACAAACTGCTCACATAAGGATTTAGAACTGTATAAAATAATGAGCTTAAAATCAAAATGTTTGCCTGGGGAAGTCTGCCTTATCAAATATTACTCAACATGGATGCTGGTGACTCACTTATCTCTGATGTTCAGCTTTTTAAATGAAGGAAACAGCAAAAGCATAATAAGAATAATACTGCTCATAATAAAGTTAGCAGCTTTGCATATAAATTTTAAATCCCCCTGCATTACTAAAATGCCAGTGAACTCTGGTCCTCAGGCTAGATGTAGCAATAAAATTTAACAGACTGTAAGCATACAGAATGTTTTATATAATCTGCAAATTCTAAAAATGATTGATAGGTTTTGAAAAGAGACACACTGTTCCTGAAGTCTAAACTTTTTCCAGTAATTACCACCAGGAAAGGATGACTAATTACAGTACTCTCCATGCTGCACGATATACATAGCAGACAAATACGCTGAAGAGTTTCGATTTAGGTGTTCTCCATTTGGTAGAAGGAGTTAACCTATTTTTGGAAAGAGACCTATGTGCCTGAAGGCAGTAGGCTGATGAAAGTCTTTGTACTGTGCTTTATAGAATCAAAACATTTTCTGATGCTGCTGTAAGTCAAAGTCAAAGCTTTTAAATTCAATATGATATGCACAATTACTCAAAGTGTAATTAGCTTATTATTATTAAAATTGCTATCCTTTTAGTTGAGCACTGCAAATGGTTGACATGCAAAACAGCAGTCGTAGTTTCCCCTAACACAATAGATATGTAACTTTCAGCAAGGGCTGGACATGGCAAGACTGTTGAGATTTCTGTTGCATTCATATTTTTATCCTCTTAAGCCAAAATCTCTTTTCCAAGAATATTTATCATTTGAAGAATATTTGTAGAAGCTTATTCCATGCTCATAAATTAATTTTGTGCTTTCTTAAAACAGAGGGGAAGCCTATTCAAATCAGTCAATGATAAATAGGTAGTGTGAGGGAAAAGGAGTAATACCTCTGTATTGCCAATTATCCATCCATGTGGAATGGATAATTGTGCGCTTTATTGTGTTTTATTGATTTATCTTTCCCTGAGAAGTATGTTAGGAATTACAGGGTCAGACTTTGTAAAGAGTGACAACTAAGACCAGAAGTGAGGATTTTTCAAGTGGGCCAAAGAAGTTTAAACCCTTACCTGAATAAAATCAACCTTCCTTGAGCTACCTAAAAAAGTCTGGCTAGTATCACTTGTGTGCCACAGAGTTTCCTGGGCTTCTGACAGATTTTTATCCCAGAAAATATGCTTCCAACTTTTGGTTCAAAGTCAGCTGACCTGACTGATGCCATACAGCAAAATGAGTGACCTTATAACACCTCCTCAAACCATGGCCAGTATAAAACTTAGATTCCCAGTAAAGCTTGGATAAGATTACTGCCATTCGCTTTTGGATAAGAGGAATAGGTATTACATTGTATCTGCTCTTGAGCACAGCGTTTAGGCCTCTTATCTGTGAACTATTTCGCCTCCTGGAGGCTTACTGTGATGAAAGCAGCGTGTCTGGGCCAGGAACTACCTCCACCCATTACTGTGTGTTTAACTTTTGGAGTTTGGGGACCAAAAGTACCTGGTAGCCCCATGGGTACATTTGCCAGAATTTCCTGTAGAAGGTTTTACAGAGGAGGTGGAACCTACAGAAATGTTGCTTGGGGAATGTGTCATTAAGAGAAAGAGAAATACATTCTTCTCTGTACCTTGGAGTTGAATAAAAACTCCAGATTGTGTTTGGTGTAGATGACAAGGCTTTGATAGAGAGGGAGCTGCAGGGGTGGCCTCTGTGTAAGGAGGCCAGGGCCTGCCCTGCACCGAACACAGACAGATCCAGACAGCTCTGCAAAAGACCCACCACAGGACACAGCAGAGCCCATCAGCCAAGTTGGTGGCACCTCTGTGAAAATATGCTTAACAGCAGAATACACCGATGGGGGAGGGCACAGAGAAGGGAATAAAGGAGCAGTGAAAGGAGGAGTGAACAAAAGGAGAAGGAACAGAGGGAAACCACAGGAGGAGTAGGAGATGCTCCACCATGGAGCAGGCACATTACCGAAGGAACTGCAAACTGCTGAGGACCAGCACCGCAGCACAGAAAAAGCATGCAAAAGAAGGAACTGGAGAAAGAAATTACTACATCTTTGACCACAATCCCATGTGCTGCTCATTGCCTCCCTGAAAAGACTGAGTGAAACTGGCAGTGATAACAAGGGGTGAGAAGCAGAGCCTAGTGAAATTGAGCCTATGAAAGGGAGAGGATAGGTGTTTTTAATGTTTCTCTTCTGTTTGTTTGTTTCCTATTATCAAATCAGTAACTAAGCACTAAATTCTTCAAATCCAATCTGGTTTTCACACAACAGTACTTGATGAGTTGTCTGTCTTTGTTTTGACCCACGAATTTTTTCCCCCATGTCCTCCCTATTTTCTCCCATGTGCTGCTGGGCAGTGGAAGACTGAACAAATGGCTGAGCGCCTCACTGCTTAGCTGAGGCCACCCCAGCACACTGGCACAGAGACCTTTTAATGCACAATGACCCTGGGGCTTGAGCTGGGTTTCAAAAACAGTTTCTTTGTAGCAGAAACCTGAGGAAAGCTCCAAAACCCAGAGTGAAAAGGCCAATGGTTTTGAAATATTTCATAGCCTGAAAACTAAAGTTATTTTTATAACATTCTTCTAGCGGCCTTAAGCATTTCTAGATTTAAAACCACCTTCAGATAATTTACAAAAGGAAAAAGAAAAAAGGGACAAAACCTCCCCAAAACCAATAAAACAAAACATGAACATATAATACCTGAGATTTCTTGGAGAAAATATGGTGAGATAAATTGATTTTAGAAGGAGTAGGATGAGAAAGGAAGGCAAAAAAGCCTGAAATGCCATTGTGAATTCTTTGTTTCAGCTGCAAATCAGAACAACTTACAATAGTTCTTACTGCTTTGGAAAGGAGTTTTATACTGATGACAGCAAATTATGCTCAACATGATAGGCTATACAGACTCACGAACATTTATCTTCCTCTGTAAAGGCCATTTATCTTCTTGTATTCTTGCAAATGAACTGGTTGTCTTCAATGTTTTATTGCTCATTTGCTCTCCTACGCTAATTAACTACCTGAAAATGCCATTTATGCTTCTCAGTGCTGAGAATATTGTGCAATTGACAGTGGTTTAACCTATTATGTGTTTCACAGAACAGCTCCATAATCTGTAGACTGATAATTATTTAAACTCCATCCATAAAAAAATCCCCTCACTTAGTTTCTGTTGATTTCCTAGGAATGTTTTGGGTTTTCGCTACTAGTTAAAGCTTCCTATTCACTTTAGCAGGGATAAGAAAAGTCCACTGACAATGAGTTTAGGATTCAAGTGTATTCTTGTAATAAAAATTGACTGAATTCTATTACAATCCAGAGTCCAGATTAGGAGCCACTCTAGTGTAATCTATTAATCATATTCTTTTACTCATTTGTTGACATTTGCAACTGCTGCAGTCAAGTGATGAATGATGGATGAAATGTTCTGCACTTAATCTGGTCCTGTACTGTTGCATAGTGATGCAATGTGCTGTGAAATGACTTCTAAGGTGTACCACAGGGGCATAAGTATTTGTACAATTAGTCTTAACACATGCCTCAGGTTCCTCACAGACCTGGATGGTGCCTGGTCTGTAGGAGTGCTCAGAGTGAAGAAGCAAAGATAAAGCTTCTAAACATGGGGTGACATTTTCACCACAAGAAAATAAAAAACACTAATGGGACTAATGCTCCAAAGTCCTTTAAGTACATCTGAAATCCCAGGCTTTGTGCCCTTGCAGAGAAAATGAGGTACAGTCTTGATGAGAATAGTTATCTCTGGTCTGTGCACTGAAAACAGTTCTAGGAACTGTCTGGGGACAGGCTACTACAGCGGAATGCCCTTCTGCTCAGAATGTTTCAGTAAAAATGTTGGTTAAAGGCAGAATCCAAAGAATTTTCAGACCATCAGTGAAAGGCTTAGACAAGCTGTGGCATATACTACAGCTGGAGCAAGGGAGTGTATTCCAGAAATATTTACATATTAGCAAAGGCAAAGCAAGCCTTATTCCTTAAGAAGCCTTTTAGTCATATTTTTGTCACTGTATTTTGTCCAGCCTTTCTGTGCATCAATGAAACATTACTTTTCTCTTCTTCCTTATAGGTCTTCAACCTCATTAAAAGTCTGGAATTTTAATCAAATCAATGGAGAATGAATTCACAGATGGTCATTTTTTCTTTCCTTCCAAACTCTCCAGAAGGATACTCAGCAAAGCAAGACACTACATACTGTAAGCTTTTTTTGCCTCTGAAATATTCTCTTAAGCGAAAAGTGAGAAAGAGGATTTTTTTCTATAAAGAATGAATATTTGAGCAGAAATATACAACTTCATAACAGGAATCTAGTTCAGAGGGCTGGATAAAATTCCAAATTCTCCCAGAATTCAGAAAGGATTGCTGATGTACTTACGGCTTTCATTAAAATGTCTTTTATTATAAATCATTTCCACAGACATTCACCTATTCAGGAAAATATTGTACATCTCTTTTGAAGTCAATCTTACTGTGTCATCAATGAAAATGGGAATAAACCTATTTCAAATTATGGTGTCAAGACTCAGCAGTGGTAATGGTATTTATGAGAACATGAAAATTTGGAAACTGGGAGCATGTAGAGTCTGTTGGATGGCTTGGTTGTCTCTCTCAGCTGTTCCCTGACCCTCCATGAGGTGCTCCTCATGCTCTGAGGCATAATTATTACTTTTTGGAGGGTTATCTTTTTCAGTTTGGTGTCTGTAATAAGGTGACTACTCAGCTGGAACTCATCACAGTGATATTTTTCTACCATGAAACTGAGGATATATATACAAAGGGGACATAAAAGGGTACAAAACCTTCCGTATGGTGTTAAATAGATTTGCTTTCAAGAAAGCTGCCTAGTTCATTAAAAATCATCTTCAGCATTATCATAGACTCCTAGAATCATAGAATAGTTAGGGTTGGAAAGGACCTCAAGATCATCTAGTTCCAACCCCCCTGCCATGGGCAGGGATGCCTCACACTAGACCATGTTACCCAAGACTCTGTCTAACTTGGCCTTGAACACTGCCAGCGATGGAGCATTCACAACTTCCTTGGGCAACCCATTCCAGTGCCTCACCACCCTTACAGTAAAGAACTTCTGCGTTATATCCAATCTAAGCTTCCCCTGTTTAAGTTTGAACCCATTACCCCTTGTCCTATCACTACAGTCTCTAATGAAAAGTCCTTCTCCAGCATCCTTGCAGACCCTCTTCAGGTATTGGAAGGCTGCTACACCTTATATATGCTATACTATGTTGTAATATTTATGCTGTGCAGAAGTGCCAGGAACAGGATTATTAGTGAAGTGGGTAGCTAAATTGTCTGACACACTATACATTTCCTATGAATGCTTGATAGCCTCATAATCATCTTTGTAATAATTTCCTGTAGTAGGAATATATGTCTCAGCCTTTAGTGATGGTATCCATGGGGAGTTCTGTTGATGAGCCTGGCAAAGGTTTAGACACATTTTGCATGTCTCAGCTATTTTACCTCTTCTTTTTTTTTTTTTTTTTCTCCTCTCCTCTCCTCTCCTTTCTTCTCTTCTCCTTTCCTTTCCTGTTTTTTTCTTTCCTTTTCATAGGAGGACATTTTCAATGGCTGTGCCTCTGGTTTTGAGAAATGGAGTAAGAAGAAACACTTTTTTTGTCTCTGACTATTGATAATGCATTCCTTTTGTCCTTTCACTGTCCATATGTTTTGGGAGCACAGTGTGTTTGGACAGCCTGCAAATTTCACAGGGATAATTCTGCCATTAAGCATAAATTTTCATCACTTCATATTACACTTGCACATTTAATCCAGTTATAAATGGCTATCACACATATTAGATGTGGCCCTGTATTCAGCTGTTTGTTTGGCACAGCTGCCCTATTATGGCAAACAATCAGCATTGTAACTATAACTTATTAAAGTTTAGGTTGACCTGGGTCCTTTAGATAATTCTATCTTTTATTCATAAGAAGCCCATTTTTTCCCAGGCACTATTGCTGTTTTTTCAGTTCCTGTGTTGTTGAGGGAGTGTTTGCACTGGATACATTTAAATTGCTCTAAGTGGAAACCTTCAAAGGCATTTGACTTCTGTATGGATTAGTATGTGGGTGACATGCTCAAATTATCTTAGGTACCCAGGTACCTGGGTCAGCTGTTCTCAGGGATTTACTTATGTTAGGGAAATGTATTGCAGTACGTTTCCAAAGGTTTTTAGCAGTTGTGGTTACTGTAATGTAAATAGCTCTCTGGGACTTGCCTACTGTTTAGTTAGTGCTGCTAATGTGGAAAATTAATGTTTTTGCTAAACGTGATAAATCAGACTATGAACTATGCATATCTGTGGCTTGGCCCTGAGATTCAGTTTCAGGTGCTTCTCCCTCTCATTTTAGTGGACATTAGCTTCTGCCATTAGCAGAAACGATGCAAAATTGCTCTAATGCTTTAGAAACACTTTGCGGTTGTCTTATCTGATTGTGCCCTTGATATGTAATCCTTCCCAAAAACTTGAAAGAGAAAGCCTACCAGTTCATGAGTGTCTAGAGCAGCAGTTCATACATATATGTGCCTCATACATATATATGTCTTCGTACAAATACATATACATACACATATATGCCACTGTGTGTGATGCTTCAGATTCTACAGTCTTTGGTAATACACAGAAATTAAAATTTCTCAGTACTTTCTTCAGTAAGACTGACGACACAAACCCCACACCTATGAGATAGTGGGTATCAAACTCACTACCTGTTTCTATCCCAAATCTTGGATATTTGAAAAATACAAAAGAAGACAGCAGAGGACTGGTGGAGTAAGTTATCGTATGTTATTAGAAGAAGAACAAACTATTTCTGCCTCTCCACCTCAACTTTTCCATCAGCTTCTCCTAGAAAACAGCAGTGGGTTTCTGAGCTTTTGCTTTTCCTTGATTCTGTCATGTTATTTTTGAGATAATTCAGACTGACTCAGTTACCCTGCTGTCAAGCCTGAGAAACTGCACTGACTGCACTAAATGGGCTCGAGTGGGTGTTACCATAGCAGAAGAATTTGGCAGCATGGCTGTGAAAAGGAGTTAGCAAACAGGATTGCATGTAGCTTGGGTAACAGGGAATAACAAGACATGTGCAAATCCATTCCAGCCTGATGCTTTGACCACTGGTTCATTCCCTCCAATGAGAGTTTTAATGCTATGTATAGAAAAACAAAGCCCATTGGCATCTTGGTGGCATGATACAACATGATTTCTGTTCAGCTGGAGCATTGTCCCTACCCTTGCCTGGAAAGCTGCAGCATTAGTAACTACTATCTCCTCAAAAAGATAAATTTCTACACATGCTATTCCCTCTCCAAATCATAGCAAACTCTAGAGTGAGTGAATTTGTTTCACTTCTCTGGGAATTTGCCACTGGACGTGGTGATTGCCTGCATCCAAAGAGATCCTAAGGATAAAAGCCAGATTCTTTTTCCTTATCAGTTTCTCAGCTCCAAAGAATCAGTGGCATTCAACTTCCCTCCTTCTACATTATTCCCACTCAATGTCCACCCACTGTTGTCACATTGCTGGTCACCACATCCAAATCCCTGTTTATCCCTGGGTTCTGAGAGGTTTTTAGTATAAACTAATCTGTTCCCATGTAAGCAGTGCAATGATTCTCAGTGATGCAGGTAAAGAACATGATATTAATTTGTACCAAATCATTTATTTCTGAGAATGAAACAGATCCTTTTATAAACCTCTATAAATAAAAAGTTCTTCTTTTCTACAGCTCCAAGAAACTAAAAGCATTACATGTTACCGTTAGTTTATAGAAAAAAAAAAACAGAAGACAGAAAATATTCCCTTAATATGAAAGCACTTTATTTTTCCCTAAAGTAAAAAAACTGAAATAGCTGTCTTTAACATAAGATTTAAAAAATCTACTTACAAAAGCTTTCAAATTCATTCTAAATTAAGTACATTATTCATCCTGTTGTCTTCACCATCCTTTCTGTGGCTATAGAGCCTGAAAGAAAAAGACAGAATATGAGACACAGTGTGTCTGGAAAAAGAAGCTTTAAAATAGTACTTGGCATTTTCCAGTTTATTGCACTGAATGTTAATGCACATTGGGAATTCATAAACATAGAGAAATGATTTAGTCTTCCCTTCCTGTATAACAAACACAGCAGGACAGAGAAGTGCAAAAACTGATATTCCGTTGTTTACAGCTAGGATTCAATTATGCGAATACTATTTTAATCTCAGCTAGTTTCTTGCTCATATTCTAGGCTCTACCTAGATTCAAACTACAAGGAATGCTTGGGTGAAGCACATATAGGACAGCTTTAGTTTAGCTTGTTCAGGTACTAGTACACATGGCCATGACTAAGTAGAAATGAGGCCACAGACCCAAGCACTGGCATGTGATTGCCCACTATGCTCCTACTGGGATCATGCTCCCTATCCCACTTCTAGCCAATGCCAATTAGGGCTTTCCCAGGGAACAGGTTAGGGACAGCAAAGGCCCACGATGGCTCCCAGTTGGCTCTGCAGTCCTGGCCTATCTATTTTGGGAAATGAAGAGAATGTGCCTGTGTATACGTGATCTCTGCTGTGACTCTTGCTGTCAGGGCCAGCACACAGACATGGCTTGTTCTAGTTATTAGCATAGGCGTAGCCCACATCATCCAGTTTTAGCTACATGAGCAAATCCACAGAGTATCTGACGGGCTCCCTTCAAATCCCACTTGCTGTGCTCCCTGCTTTGATAGCTGAATTATAGCTAGCTCTATTCAGGTAAGACTGTGTGCTCTGCCCCATCTGGTTAATTACAGCACAGCCTGCTTCAGCAGAATGAGAAACAATGACCTCGCTGATAAGGCTGCTGGCTATGCTGGGAGCTCTGTTCTGGGATGTTTAAGAGAGAAAAGCTGCTAAAACATGTTTTGCCCTTCCTTTGAAGTGGCATCTCCATTTTCAATAGAAAGGAGGTGTGAGTGATGTACTTTAGTCTGTATTTGACAGAGCTAATCCCCAACTTGTCTCCCTCCACCAATGGATCATCTTGGTGGTACTTGTCACTGAAATGCAAAAACTCTTTCAAGAAAACAAATTAAATATGTACACACACGTAAATACATAGACATATGTATATATATTAAAAGTTATTGATTATCCCTTAGCCCTTTTTGATTCCCACTTGCTGGTTTCATTCACATTTTTTAAGAAATGTCACCCCAAAATATTGTTGGAGGAGTCTATTTGTCATGAGGGTAATTGACAATCAGCTTCCCTACCTTTTGGTTTGACTTAGAATTTTTGGAAAAAAATTAAAACAGATGATTTTTTGACATACTAAAAACTTGTGAATTTGCTTAACAAAAAAAATCTCTTTCTGTATGCAGTGAATTGATTTCATGTGATTCTAGCTAAGTTAAACAAGTTGAAAGGCGTCTCTGGCAGATGGGATGGAAAGCTAAAATATAAAGGGAAGCCAGCCCTCATTCATATAAGAAATATCATCTCTGCTATCCTTCTGGCAGGTAACATGTTGTACAGATGACTGAAATTCCGAAGTGGAAGAGTTACTCCACATCTTCTGTGGAGCAACAGATAGACCAGCACAAAAAAAATGGCATTCTAGCATAGCTTAAATCATGTGTCTTTAATCAAGGCTTACCAGGTAATGCAAAGGACTTGCATAAGTTTTGTTATATAACAGTTTTTAGCTGTTCATGGTAGAACATTATGAAAACATTGACCATGTCTTATCATGCTAAAGGGACATCCTGCGGTGCTGTCCAAAGATATCCAGCTCTGGAAGGTCAGGACTTCACCAGCCAGTGGTTTGACCTAACCAGGTCTGCTCAAGTGCAAGGTGTGTTTGCTGGAGCAAAAAACCCCAGTAATGGGACTGTGGTGCTTCCCAACCAAAGCTATTCTTCATGACACAGCCTAGCACAATGTAGACACATACTTAGGATAAATCTCTAGCCTTGCATAAATTACAAAAGGCCAGACTTATTCCAGTTGACATCATATGGAGATTTAAATAATGTTTTGTAATTAGTAGACAAGTCTGGATTTGAAACATAAGCACCCAGTGAATTCTGCCCATTCCTGAGCTGCAAGCTTTGCCAGGTCTATCTTGTTTGGATTCTTAAATGTAGTGCCAAATTGTCAGTGGAAGGAAAGGTGATTTTATTTTCTCTTAGAATTTAGAACAGTACTTAGGTTATTTAGGTATCAAATCAGCATGACTTTCTGCTCTACAGAAGGCTGAATGCGTTAAAAACGTGAGAGAATGAAGAGGAGTTTTCTGTTTAATATTATTCTTCCATTTCATATTTATAAAACATAGAATTTAAAGTCAAGTAATCCAGAAATCTTGGTGCTACACACAAACAGTGTGGAGAATTACATGTTCAAACTGATTTTTTTCCATGCTTTCTCCATTTTAATCTGGCACCTAGCATCAGTTGTGAAAATGCCCATGGTGCTCACTGGGGCAAAGCCTAGGAAACAATAAAGAAGCTTTTATGAATGTATTTGAAGCTTGAGACCTGTGAGAATTCAAAGCTCTTCACTGATCTGTATAAACATGAATCTGAGAACTGCCAACAGGTTTATGAGGAATGAAAATTTTAAAACATCACTGCCAACTAAACAATACACATACAAGTGACAGAAGCTTATGGACTGGACCCTGGAATTCCCTAGTGATGGGGTTAGGTGTTACTGTGAGTAGAAAATCAATCTGTATGCTTTCAGAATCAAAAAAGGGGCTTGAAAAATTCACAACTTGAAGACAGCATTTTATTAAAAAGTTATACCTGTGACATCCAGTAATTTTGCCTTATTTCAGCATTACTAAATCCCAGAATCAGAGTTGTTAAAAATGCCCTTTCTTCCTTCTCAGTCCGTCAGTGCTTTGGTTACATAATTTTTTCCCTATTCTTTGTTATGGTGTATGGCATTAAAATGGTTCATAGTCACTAGTCCATTTCTTGCTGCAGAATCATTTCTTGTATGTCTATCAGACTCCTGGTGCACAGAATTGTGCTCCCAGCTGAGGCAAGGCCTTGAAAAAACCAGACTGCTGTCAGTTGCCCTCAAAATCATCCACTGTGGCTTTATCTTCTGTCTCAGGTCTACCTATTTTCTCTACAAAAGACTCATTATTAATGGGTTTTGATGTAGCTTCTACTGAAAGCCTATTCTTTCCACAAAAAAAGGAGATAGTCTTTTAAGAATGTAAAATGGGATTCATCTCCATCACCACATATGTTATTCTTATGATCCTTTCTCTCTCCTCTTCCACTGTATCAGTCAAGAGATGAATTTTGCTTCTTATTGATCACTTACAGCATTCAATTTGTACCTTTATCTCAGATGAAGTTTTTAGTATTCAGAATTAGCATTAGTCCTAGCACAAAAAGCCTAGTGCTAACAACAGTAATCTTTTACTCTACACAGAATCATATGTAGATAAAGATACACCTACATGTAATCCAACAGCCTCTTCATTTTTACTGTTACATGCATCGTTTAGCTTTGCCTTTACCTGGCAAAGTAGCAAACATCACTGAGAAAGTGAAAGTTTTTATATTCTATAACACTGTAGGTTCTGTAGGTTTGTAAGCCTTTTTGGAACAGAGAGGCTTCTTGAAACCCTGGGAACAGACCAACTACTCAAACTCATACACACAACAGAGTTCAAAGCCCTGTATCTCAAAAGAGACAATAAAGTAATAGTATTTCAGCACTGGAGGCTGTTGTAACAAGCAGGGGTCTCTGGCTGCCAACAACCTCATCTTCAGATGTGCCTGTTTATCAAGTTTATGGACAGTGCTTCCATTATAGTCTTATGATGGCTGCATTTAGCATGCTCATTTCTACATTCAAAGATCAAATAACTTCTGAAGCTACTAAGCTTATAAAAAAATTTACTTTTGTTAACCTTATGCATAAGTCTGAGATGTCTGCCAAAAAGAAGCACACCGGATGCACCGCATAAACAGATTTGTTAAAAGCCAGCTATTAAGCCTAACCAGCAGGGACAATTCAACAGCATCCTTTAAAATGATGGCCAAGAGACCACAAGCATAGAAGGCAGGAGCTGATAATTTAATTGCATCTATCAGCTGGATTTTGCATACCAAAGGGTACACAAGGGGAAAAATGCCACCCAACAAGAGTCCTTTTGGAAAAAAGTAGGGATAAAGAGATGCTTCATCTATCTCTGGCCCAGAAAGGGCCGTCCTTGGGGATGGATGAGGCTCCAGGAACTGCCTGAGCCCCAGATCTCAAAGACCTCTCTTTGACCATATTCCATTTCAGAGGAAATGAGCAGGAATGATTTCTCAGCCTCACGCTCTCAGTTTCTCTCTTTTACATGGAAACCTCGGCTGGGGAAAAAGTCTGAACTCCATTAAACATTTACAATTTTTTCAAACTCAGTGTACAACTGATAGCACTAAATTCATATCACATTAGCCAAACCTTAACAGAGATTGCTATTATTGTATAAAATTGCTATTATTATTGTCTATTTACACTGGATTTTTAAATCAACTGAATACTGCTCTGACAACTGTGAAATTATTATCTCTGTAAAATAAGGTGAAGATAACAGTAATCTCATGTCATGCCATACGCTTTCAGGGATTAGAAAAGATTTCCTAACAGTCTTTTCCTTCTTTTGGTCCTGAAACTGACTTCTTATGTACAGTGGCAGGGCTAGAATTGTAACAGTGCCTGTGTGGAGCAAATAAAACTGGGACAAGTCCACCATTCTGTTCAATCTACTTTAAACATGGATTAGTGACACTACCACAAGCAAGTGGCTAACAAACAAGTTTAGACACAAGAAAACTCACCTGCATTGATTCTTGCAGGCTTTTTCCTTAGTATTTTCTTATTATTTATTATTATTGTTTATTTATTGCAAGAGGCAAGAAAACACTAATATTTAAAAAGAAATCAACAAAGACATTAAAGATTTAGGTGGTCTCGCTCATTTTATGCATGATACAAAGCTATACAGAAAAATTGAATGTATAAACAGGATTTATTCAACTATTTAAAACTCCAGCAATACAATTTTCTGAGTTTTTAGTCGTTACATATTCCAGCATTTATTAGTCTGTGGCACTAGTAGCCGACAGGTTATATATAGAGCTTTTTATCTTCAGGGAAAGAACTCTAAATTGTCAGTTCATAGACATTTCTTTTCAAGTTTTACATACTTTTCTGACACATGATTATTCTGTGATATATTAAAATGTAAGTCCCTCCTCTTTTGCTTTTCTATAATTTAAATAATTACTTGAATAAAGCATGTGAATTATGGCTTTCACATTTCTCAGTTCAATCATGCTAATTTATCTTCTGGCAGAGAACTTCAAACAAAATTACTGTCTCGTTGTGAGACATTACGTTAATAAAAGATATTAATTACTTCTTAGAAGGCATTTTTCTTTATCCAGACCACAAATTTATAAAAGGGCTTGCCTGAAAAGAACAAACTCTGCTTTAATTCTCCCTCCTCTGACAAGCACAGAATTTTTCTCAATCACTTATGCAAAAAAAGCCCCTTTTTTTCCTTCTCTTTGAAAACCTTTCTACCTATTTCTTCTGTATTCTCACTGACCGCTGGTGCCATCGCTTTCTTTAATGTCATTTATGATACATTCACTTTGAAAACTCATCTTCCCAGCTTTGAAAATGTACATGAAGATCTTCCGTGTCTAATCAAAGCAAATGGAGAATACAGAGTATATTCTATGCTATTTTCCTCTCCACAAGAAAGGATATCTTATCTTGTTCAATTTTATATGATATCCCCTGCCGATAAACCAGTCAATTTTAACTAAAATTTTTATAGAAAAAGGCCACAAAAGAAAAAAATAATGAGCAAAGATGCTGAATGCATGTCAGAGGTTTTACACAGCATGAATTGCTCACCATTTAGGAAGAAGCTCTCTTAGATTTAGTTATCTGTTGATATGCCTGGGAAAACATGGCTGGATCAGTTTTGAAAAGTCAAATACAAATACAAAACACTTGATGAAATTTGCAGACCTGTTTCTTCTTTTCTATTGGGGGGTGTGGAGGAGAGTTGTGATATTTTTAGGATTATTTAGCTTCATATCACAAAATTTTCTACATGTTAACTTGGAATCTTAATCTAAAACTGTCTTTTCATGACTTCTAAGAAGTGTTCACTGCAGGTATGGAAAAGAATTTTTAAACTTGCAGATACGAAATGTGTTTTCATTGGAGGCAGGCAAGTTTCTGTTTCCATCAGTAATACTGCAATAAGAGAAAAGGCACATTAATGTTCCAGGTTTGGGATTACCCTCGCACAAGGAATTTGTGGGGGTATGTCCATTTATGCATATAACGTGTAGGAACATTATTTACTCTAACCAGAACTATTATAATCTTCATTTAAGGGATAAAGGTCATTCCTCTGCTCTATTTCACCACATGTAAAAAAAAAAAAAGAATAAAAAGTGCAAGCTTTCAATGCTGCACCAATGTTCTTCTCTAATTTTATCGTAGAGACAAAAAATCTTTTTTTAAATTGATATTGAGATAATTGGCAGTGGAAGACACAGGGCTAACGGCTATTTTTTTTTAACTGTCTATTCAGTGGAACATAGGCAATAGACTATTATGGATGCAGATACCGCAGCAATGCATGATCATTTATCATGGACTGGTTCTCTCACAATAAGCCACAATGACAGAAGGAAACTAATTTACCTTTTTAAATAATGTGGCCCAGAGATGTAAAGCAAGTAGCAGAGATAAATACATTGTGTTTCAATTTATGCAACTTATATTAGAAAAGAAATTAGAAGGACTAGATGCTAAAAATATAATGATCGCTCATTTTCCCTTCACTGTTACCCAACATTAAAGCATGATCTTTTGTCCTCTGGTTTGGTTGGGCACCATTTAATCTCTGCATTTCACTTATTCATACTCCTTCCAAGCAAAGCAGGCACTGAACAGTACAGAAGCTTCCATTTATGTTGCCTGTATTTGTGTCAGTTTTACGTTTCTTCACAGTCTATCACTGTACTTCTGCCCAAAGGCAGAAAAAGCTGATGGGTTTCCTACATTACCTTTCATCTTTTAGAAGAGTTTCACCTAACATTCTGTACTTAGATTGAGTATGAATTCAAAGTATAAATGCTAATTGTGTTAGCATTATACCAGCTTTGTGTATTAATTCTAGACATGGATTCCCCATGGAGTGAGAACTGCCTTCTCCTGGCTGTGCCATGGACACTGCAATAAATGCACATTACCTCCTAGACTAGGATCATTAGGTCCTGAAACTTAACACTGGGCCTATTCCTGCACTGAATAGTAAGACCAGAGTTAAGAAGAATGGGATAAAGTCATATTACCATACTTTATCCTAAGAACAATACAACTGAGGCAAATAGAAGCATGCAGAGTTCTCCAGTGTAAGCTCAAGTTAAGCTTATTTGATCTTCATGTTAATTATAATTTTCATTTAAATTCTCTAAGTTGATGTCCTGGGTTCAGCAGTAGCAGTCATTTTACTCCTTCTTAGTAGCTGGTGCAGTGCTGTGTTTTTGACTTTTGGCCTGAGAACAGCGCTGATAACACCGATGGTTTTAGTTGCTGCTCAGTGATGTTTAGTCTCACCAAGGACTTTCTGAGCCTCATGCTCTGCCAGGGAGGAGGGGAAGCCAGGAGGAAGCAGAGACA
>WYDI02003389.1:44375-59882 GCA_009867235.2 Psittacus erithacus
GTTTGTGTTATACCTTAGTTACTGGACTGCTCTTATCTCAACCTGTGGGAGTTACATTCTTTCGATTCTCCTCCCCACCCCTCTGGGAGCCAGGTGGGGGGATGGGAGGGAGTGAGAGAGCGACTGTGTGACTAGGCTTAAACCACAACTGTTGATTTTAATTCCTTCCTACTTTCTGAATTCTTGTTCAAAAGTCACTTGTAAAACAGCAAGGCTACCCTGCATGTTTAATTAGTACATGGAAATAAAGGCCCATGCACCTATCCATATAGAAAACAGACACTGAGAGGAAGGCAGAAGCAGACTTCACCGTTGCCATTTTGTGTTAACAAAATTTTAGTAACATGACAAGGGGAAATGCCTTTGAGCTGAAAGAAGGGAGATTTAAATTAGGCATTAGGAAGTTCTTCACTATGAGGGTCGTGAGACACTGGCACAGGTTGCCCAGAGAAGTTGTGGCTGCCCCATCCCCATAAGTGTTCAAGGCCAGGCTGGATGAGGATTGGAGCAATCTGGTCTTGTGGAAGGTGTTCCATGGCTGGAACTAGATGATCTTTAAGGTCCCTTCCAGCCCAAACCATTCTATGATTTTGTGGCTATGATTTTGGCAGGAACTTAAGATGAGGTTTTATTAAGCTCAAATCAACTAAAATGTTTATTTTAGAGGGCTTGTAATATAAAGGCTGAACTTGCATAAGTGAGAAATAATTTTCAAATGCTGAAATTTTGCTCAGATTTTTTTTTTTTAAAGACACCTCAGAATCATGCATAGGAACACTCAACATAAAAAATATGAGAGAATGATCTAGTGGAAGAACATCATCCATTAACTGACCTAAGCACCACGTAACCAGGCAACGTACAGAGACGTTAACAGCCTTAGGCAACCTCTGGGGAGAAGTGGATTCAACACCTTATATGTACTAGGAAAATAAGTATTTTAAAGTAAGGAATAACTTCTAATGATGAGTGTGCTGTGTGTTAGATGTGTCACTAGTGAAAACATAAACCTGTGAGATTAACACAAGATCACATAGCCTATAAAGTGAAATAGCCTTTTAAAATGAATCAGTGTTAGATCTATTTTAAATCTTCCTTCTGACCACATTTTGTAAATATGCTAAAAGATAGTACAGAGGAATGGAAAAAAATCCAACCCTACACACAGTAGTGATCTAATCAGAAAAGATTCTGAATGATCCCCAAACCCCAGAGCAGGCTGAGAAAACAACTAACTGTATTCTAATGTCTAACTCGCTAGCGTCTCCAGTGGGGCTGAGGCCAAAATTTAAAGGTTACTTAGTCCTTTTGGATCCCTGGGCTTTCCCCTTTTCCTCCATGGAAGTCATTCCTCTTTATGCATCTGGCAACACACAGTACAGTGTTTTGATACCTCTTTTAGCTTTTTATTCCCATTCCTGTGTCTGGAGTCTCCATGTACTGTAAAACTCTAAGAAGTTTTTCCTTTTAATTCACATTCAGAATATTGCTCTACATTTCCTACAGAAGCACCTTTCTACCCCACAGTGCAAATTCCAAATGGGAAGCAAAGTTAATATCATTCAAATGTACCATTCTGCTTTCTTACTGCTGAGGCTTTCAGCATTACTATGGAAGTTAAACAACAAAAAATTCAGCCTTTTATCCTGGGTACTGAGTACTAGCAGGTGTAGGTGCTAAGGACCAAGTCAGTAAAAGCCTCATCCTGATATTATGTAAATATGGACTAGCTCCATTGTTACGGATTTGCTCCATGGTTTGTATGGATTTGCTCCATTAGCATAACTGAAACAGTATATTCACAATAACTTTTTTTTTCATATATTCATTTCCATTTCCATTATCGGTCATCAAGATGAAATGTTATAACTCTGAAATCAGCCTGTCACTTATATAATTTGAAAACCTACTTACTATAGAGCTTGCAAGCATACTACTCCTACACACATGCACTCCTAGTCAAATTAACCTTCAAGTCAATGAATATTTAATTTTTACATTATTTTCAGCATCTCATCTCTCCACAGTAAAAGTGTACTGGATAATAACATAGCTGATACGGTGCTAAATTCTTTGAGGCACAAGAGATGAAGTAAAAAAATGCGGCAGGCCAACAACTACTGTTCTGAATGCAGAAAGCACAAGGGCAAAGATAAAAAGACTTTGTCAAGTGGTAAAATGCAGGCAGAAGGTAAGGACATAGAAACTCAGGAAAGACATAAAACATTATTTCCTACCTTGACAGCAGCACTAAAAGTGGGCTAGTAAAGAAATTAACACAGTGGAGGCCAGTATGGTACATTATAAGCAGATCAATAGCATAAAATGCCACATCTTTACAACATAGAATCATAGAATAGTTAGGGTTGGAAAGGACCTTAAGATCATCTAGTTCCATTTTCATTAACTAAGCACTGACCTTTATAAAGAGGTACAAAGCTGTAACAAATAATCTGATTCATTTTGGCTGATGCTATAAACCTAAAAGCAACAAAGGGAAAAGTCAAGCCAAGAGATATTACTTAAGTTTTAAATGAGCTAAAGGCTTTCCTTTACTAAAAACGCTGTCTTTTTAGAAGAGTATTAAAGACTCCTACAGTCTACATTGGGCAGTTCAAATTTTTAATAGTATCACTATTTTGAGGGAAAAAAAAACCAAACCAACACAAAATACCAAAACTAAACAGAAAAAAAATCTGTGTCAAAATTACTATTCCAGCAATATCAAAGCATTTTATGAAAGTCTATTAGCCTGATAAAAAATTCACTTGTACACTTGCTCACCTTACATTCAGGTTCAAATTTTGACCAGAACATGTGCCAGCCCGTAGGCTAAGCGAGAATGTTCCTATGAAGTTCAAATTATTTCTTTGTGTCAGGCAGAGGAGTGGTATGAGACTGTCTCATTTGTGAACTGACTGGCCCACCCATCTCTTTGTATACTGAATTGGGGCTTAGTTCTCTTCCTCCATGACCTCCAAATTGAGCCCCACCCCATTTTAAAAACCTCAGAATTTTTCCATGATCAATTTGCTATTTTCTAAGCATTCCACTGCTACTGTAAGTTATAGGCCTGAGTACCATGAGTAAACTGCTAGTATGAATGCAAAACAGTGTTTCCACTAGTTTGATGTAAATATATATAAGAGAAACTAAACCCACTGATAACTACAGCAGGGAGCAACAGGATGTTCCAGCAATGTTGGGATTAGTGGTGTCTCATATTAATTTCCATACTGACAGTATTCACTGTGTTTCTCTAAAAGATTATGAACCACGGTAGGCAAATGAGAAGAAAAAAGAAGTACCTCTTTGTTTCTACCTGATTGCAATGGTTGACTCATGTAGCTCTTTAAGAAAAGCATGTCTTGCAAACAGCTGGTGTATTTAAAGGATTTCTAAAAGGATTTAGAAAACTAATTTTAATCAGGCATATTCCAGCTAGAGTTTGCATGTGCTTTTATGTCTGCTTATGGAGGAGGGTTATTTATACTATTATTTTGAATCTATTATTCATGTATTAGCTGTCCATGTAATGAATAGCATCTCAGGGAAGAGCTGATCCTGGGTCTAAAGCAGATATACAAAGCTAGATATCCATCTGTGCAGAAATCTGATTGTTGAAATTTATCATCATAGCATCTTTACTAAATGTTTTCTGTAAGGCCCAAATTCCATATGTTATCACAAAGGACACAAGAGAAAATCTTTAAAGTACAGAAATCAACACAGAGCAGCTGTGAAAAATAGCAGCAATTATAGCTAAAGCAGTAGTTGGCTCAAGCCAGACTATTCTTTTGTGCATCCACACATAACCCAAGGCTGAAATCCAGCTTAATTATTTCTAGGAAAATTATTACAGAGAAAAAAAAGAAAAAAAAAAGATATGAAAAGAAAAGTAGAAGGAATGTATTCTAGAAAGACTGCAGTTTGCTTTCTGCTGTAATACTTAAATAGTTTTTTTCTTCAGAGATGTACACTGCCTACTCATGAGGCAACAGTATATGCTGGACAGGTTACTATCTGATGTTACAGCTTACATAAAAGGAAAATGTTCTCTCTTTCCATTCCTCTTTTAGCTGGGCAGGACAGCCACATATTTTATGGGTATCAAGCAGGAATACTGAATGCGTGGCAGAGACAGGCTTCTGAATTTCAACAGAAAATTTTCTGAACTGTGTAAGAGCTGTAGAGAGAAAGTAATACCCAATATTATCTTAAGACCAATATATTCCTTTCAGTGGGAAAATGGAAAGCCATCATTTTACACGAAATTCCCTAAATAGCCTTGCTGATGATTTTTTCCCTATATTTTTTTTAAGTGGAATTTCAGTTCTATGTGCCCAAGGAGTTGGGTTGCTGATTAGTTGTTTGATCACACACCAGAAGACCAAAGACCTCCCACTATCTGCTCTAACTTCTCCTTCACTTTCTCAAACGCATGTCTTTACTATTTTGAATTCATGTGTAGCCTTGTGTAATAAAAATGAAGTAATTTGTCTGGTATGTATTTATTTCACTGTGATACCAGCCCTCTGTTTTCACAAATTGATTTTCACTGTGTCATTTCCATGTATGTTACCCTATTTCACATCCCGAAGTTACCCCAAAATAATTACGATGAGATGCTCATCCTAATATAGAGCGGAAACTACATTCCTAAGATGAAGCTGCTTTTCAGCATACATTCCATGGAACAACTTTCTTTGAAAACAGTAATACAGTGATATACTTGGCTGGTACTTTTCTAATACTACACGCAACATCTGTCCAAAAGAAAAATTCATATCAAAATAGTTAACAATACATGTCATAGCTCATTAGCATCAGCACATGAGACTATTGCTGCTGGCAACACAAGTGACACACACAAGCCAGCTAGTGGCAAAGGCGTGTTGATCTCTCTAATCACAGGAGAGGAAAACAGGAGATCTCTGCTGATCACAACGTACGTTCTCAGTTTAAATTTAGTACTCATGTTGATTAAAAGTTTTTCCACTTTAATCTTACTTAATCAGATAAAAAGACTTGGTGCCATGTGTATGAGGCAGAATCTATGAGTCATGGTAAACTGCTGCTTAGCCGAATAATGGAGAATTCTGTTGTTCTCACACAAAAGGGAGGAAATTATGTTTGTAACTACACCATTCCTTGAAAAACAGAGAGGTTCATAATAAACTACATAATGAAATAGTATCATATCTTTTTACTGTACATAATAAAGGTAGTGTGAACATGTGATATCTTTTTATTAAATGACCGCTGTGTTACTGAAGACAGACAAAAACTGTCTCTCTCTTCAGGAGGCAAATTAAGATAGAGATAAAAAGGTAAATGTGTCCTCCTCCAAAATTTCAGAATACTGTGCAAGAAGGCATGATTATAATGCCTATAGCTTGATTATAGTTTATGCACAGTTCTCAGGATTGTATGAACAGTCAGCTCACCATCAAACTAGTTACTCAGCCTCACAGCAGTCATGCCTGTATGGATGCAAGAGAGATGTTAAATGTTTGCACATATAGTTTTGTTGCACAAATATTAGCCTGGGTTTCTTGTTGCAGAGGGCTGAGGTCATGTCTATACCAGAAAGTTTTTCTGGCAGGACTTGGGGTTGATTACAGCTTGTACACATTGCACTGGAAGGACAGTTACATACTTGCTGAACTGCCTTCACTAGTGCCAAGTGTTCTTGCCTTACAAGTCCATTTTGGCAAAAGACACGGTATGCACACTTTCTATCAACTCTAGCAACTCTGCTGAGCACAGTTCCTCAGGGACATCATGAAGTGTGTTGCGGCATACCAAAAGAAGCTCAGGTTCAAATTCTTGTAACTCCTTGTCATCCAGCCCACTATGCTTTTGCCATTCTTCGACATTCACATTTCTAGTTTAGATTTTGCAGGATGCTTTTTCATCTTTCTGCTTAATCTCTTGATCAGAAAAAGGACCCTAGAGAGACAAATAGCATAGCAGAGCCTGCTCACAGTCAAAATCTCCTGGCAGACTCTACTCCCAAGATGACCAGTGGAGCTGTGGTAGACACCAGGTGGAGTGGCTGATGACAGCAGTGCATGAAAAGGGCAAAATCTAGTAGACATTTGATGATCAGCACTGAACAACAGAGCAGCAGAAAACAAGCATTAAAGAATATACCATGTTACACTGCAGTACAAACTTAGGAAAATCATCAGTAACCCCGAATTTCACAAAGGTTAAAGTGTCCTCTGGCATAGAGGGACTGGTGACAACAGATGGAGATTGTTCATTTGCCAACCCTCAGCCCAGATGTCAGTTCAATTCACTGGGGGCAAGAAGGGCTAGGGAGCTTACAGTGGATATAATCCCTCCCTTAGCACTGTTACATTGGCTCAATCTGCTCTGGCATAGCACAATATCCTCACAGCCATATGGATGCACACCCCAATACCACACAGTTCTATGGATGCACAGCCTTTGTCTTTTTTCATATCCAGAATTTGGCCCTGTCTGGCCAAAAGATTAATGAGGCTAGGGCTGGAAAGCCCAGCATAGGAACACATTGTCATTCAGCTGTGCGAGGACTGCAGCAGATTTGAAATCACCAGACACGTGAATTTTGGAAGATGCAGAAGTGTGGTGTATAAGCCAATTTGACTGACTGCATTGTGCCTCTGAGTATAAAGGAACAGATGAACAGCTACACAGGCTCACACAAAAGGTCTAACTAGCCTCCTGCTTCTTCTCTCACAGTAGCCAGTAACAAATTCTGAGAGAAAAGAGGAGACCAGACAAGCAGTGGCACTCCTCCAGAACACCCTCCCAGCCTCAGGACTTCCTACGTCAGAGGATTTCACATTGTATTTCAGTCTTTGATGAATTCCTTTTACAGTAATTTGTGCTGCTGCTTTTTGAAGTCCTATAAAATTCTAATATCCACACCAAATTGTGGGAAGGAGTTCTACAAGTTTTTGGGAAGTTGCCTGTGGAACTACACTGATGAGTTTGCTTTGAATGGGTATCTAATTTAGTCTGATGCTCACTATATTTTATACTGAAGGAGATATAAGAAATTGCTTATTATTTCCTGTTTCATGGCCGTGTGGGATGTCATAGTGTTCTGCGATAGCAAACAGACTTATGCAATGTGGATGCTTATGAACAGCATTCACTAAGTGGGGAAGGTATGTGATGCTGCAGCCTTATAAATATAAAATCTTTTACAGCAAGACCAATAGGAATACAATTCTGGGACCTACATTTGTGGATGTAAAGAGCCAGTGCTGATTTAAGATTGCCATTAGCTTCCTATTTTAACTGACTAGCAACTGAGAACCATTTGCCTTTTTTCTAAACAGGGACAACAAAACTGTTGAATGTATACCAAACAGACAGAAGAATCCGGGCAGTGACTCATGGCTAGCCTGAACTGTAATGACTAAGTATTCTTATTGCTGCTACCCTGTGTTATGTTATGTATGTTATAATATTTGTGGAGTGAAAACAAGCTGGATGGAGGAATGAAGGGTAAGGACTGCTGATTTTGAATAACCTGCCATAATTAGAAGAGCTCAACAAGGCTGTTAAAGATCCCTTTAACAGTCAGAATTGCACAGCATGATGCTTTTGTATAGTTGTTTGCACAGTTGGCTTGGATTTGGTTTTTCATAACTTGCAAATGCCTGTTATGAATAGGATAGAGGGGATATTAGAGCCTGTAAATCTGTATAAATAGGAATGTCATACTCATTCATGATTTGAAAACAAAGTTGTATCAAATTGTGATAAACGATGTGCAAACAGCAATGCACTTC
Organism: Psittacus erithacus; assembly: GCA_009867235.2. Taxonomy (NCBI): domain Eukaryota; kingdom Metazoa; phylum Chordata; class Aves; order Psittaciformes; family Psittacidae; genus Psittacus; species Psittacus erithacus. Next base: position 52,169 of record WYDI02003389.1, read on the forward strand.
AGAGCTCATGAACTTGAACATTAATCCTTTGTCTTAAAAAAACCTAGTCACACTAAGATGTGTGTGAAGTGTTTCTGACACATCATGTATTGTTTCCCACAGCTCAGCACGTTTCCTCCTAGCTATTTGTCTTATCCATGAAAGTCCTGTTACACACTTCCTAGACCTCCCACAGCTTTCACCATTCATCTAATATTTGTTTTGTGCCTTCTGCTTCTCTTCAGCCGCATTGTGCATTAACCCTTTGTGCTTCTGCATGGACTCAAGCATCCTCAGCCATTTTATCATGCACTCCCACTGATCCCTACTGACTTTGAAAAGGCAAATCTGCACATTGAATAAAATGTCAAGTGAGGAAAAATAAAGCTATCATGGTGAAAATTTAAAAAGGATTAGATTTGTTTCAGGGCTGTTCTACAGTCAGTGTCATCACAAATACAAAGGCACTCCTGAGAGCCTTTGTGAGAGGTGTTTGCAGCAAGAGAAAGGACTCACAGGGTTACCAGAGACAGATTGGCACCAGACTACTAAAACGGAGCTGGATGTTGATGAACACTGACTGCTGCCTCTACCTCTTCATAACTTGAGAGTGGGTTCTTGCCAAATTCTCTGCAGCATTGTCCATCCCAGATCTAGTGTTTTGAATTCCTCCGAGTTATCTGAAGGGCTAATGTACCCTTCCTCACCTGAAAAAATGCAATCATTAGTGGGTGCTGCCAGGAATCCTTTTGGGAGGTCAGAAAGGGTGTCTTCTCTCACTCGTGGCAGCAAGGATCCAAACATGGCAGTAAGTTTTGAACAGAAGAACCAGATTATTCTTTGCCCTTCTTCATCTAATAGTGCAACTGAAACAGCTGCCACTCTTGTCCTTGCTGGATGAAGAACTATGTTGCTTGCAGAGGTAATTTTACTTTGGAGATGGAAAGCTGGTTTAACCAGCAAAAACCTTACAGTGCAAGCTAAGGCTGAGAAATTGTTATAAAAAATTGCTGCGAAAAATCATAGTCTTGAAGTACAATCACAATATTGAATTATTTACCATGCTGCAGATCACAAAAGATCCTCTAATGGTGTGTTTTGTATTAGAAAGGGGTTTTGTGTTATGAAGGCATGAATATGTCAAGTGTTTCTTGATTTTGTTTTTGTGGAAAGCAGGTACAATAGAAAAACAATCACATCAGCACTGATCTCCCAAGGTTTAGAAGCTGTGCAGCAAATACTGCAAACAATTAGCAAATCAACATTTTTGTTTACCTGCTAATGCCCACAACTAAATGTGCCAGTTCGGCAATGTTGTTAAGAAAACATCTGAGGGAGGAATCCTGCCAATGATAGCTGTGTCAACAAAGAGCAACAATAACATATGCTTTCACATAATTAAGATAATTGGCTTTATTCCTTAAAACATAGTTGTGTTCTTATGGATTAATTGATGGGGTAAAAATTTGTGTTATGTTAAATTACACAACCCTTATTAATCTGAAGGTATCTTCTCAGTTTTCACCAACTATATAAATGTCTACCACAACCTCACTGAAGTAGCTGCTAAATTGAGCTTTTGTTAATCTCAGAGTCCTTTTCTTTTCAGCTTCTGCACTCCTGTAGCTCCTCCATTCAATTTCCTGGTGTACTCCATTGCCTTCCTGTGCTTTTCAAATGCAATGATCCACTGCTTGCCCTTCTGCTTCTGCTTTGGTTCCTGCTTGTTGATGCAGTGATTCACTTCCATGTATAATCTCTGCTCCTCCACAGCAAAGGAGATGAGGCAGTGAAAAGTACTTCAAGGGGAAATTAAATAAACTTGACTATATCTATCTTTAGAAAATGGTGAAAAGTCCCTTTATCTCTATCATCCTAAAGAGTTTTTATGGCACCGGCTCCTCCTTCTATGTGCCCTCCGACCTCTCTAAAAAAAAACCCAACTAGAACCAACCAACTGTAAAAATAAATACAAGCAAAATTATGAAGTCAATAAACTTACCAGAAGAAGACAAATATCACTTGACTTCAAGCAGAAATGGACATTCCAAGAAACAAGAGAAGCTCATTAAACTCATTAGGAATTTTGAAATTAAGAAGTGATTTTATATGGAAGTTGCCCTTCAGTATACTACAAGATCCAAAGATATGATAAGTAGAGAGAGGAAGATGCATGGACATGAGATTTAAAGGCAGAACCAAAAAGCTGGCAGGCAGAAGAAAAAACGTCAAAGCTTTCTGTAAATATTCTGGGCCTGATATAGGTATCAGTATAAATCAGACTTACTCCCTTGAATTTAGTGGAACTATATTACTTACAATAGCTTAGTGTGAGCCCATCTGCCCTTTTTGCTGTAATTGGATGGCTAAGAAAAGAATATGGGGGCTGTTTACTGATAAAATTAAGCATGAGCTATATTTTCTAAGAAAAGTCATATGGGACAATACATGTGTCATTTCCCTGTGTGGCTGTATGTCCACCCTTCCTTTGCACTGCAAGTGGCATGATTGTCTTTGCACAGGTGCTTCTGCCAGTGCATGATGTTGTGATGAGATTTTACTACAGCAAAAGAAAGACTTTTTAGTATCCTTCAGATGCACACAGGCATGCACACACATACAATTTTTGACAAAACATTGTACAATCTACTTTTGGATCAAAACATCTCTAGGTTTTCTAGAAAGCCTCTAACTACAAGAGCACCTACGCTCTATTTTCATACCTACCACGTACCTGTGCTCTCTTGTTTCATTCATTCGTTCACACCATTAGGATGTGACGGGGAGCTACAGCATCCTATAGAGCTTGTTTTTTTTCTTTTCAGAATTTCTATTTGGAACTCATACTAAGAAGAGGGACTTGGTTTCACATTTTAGCTTTGTAATTTTGACTGACAAGTAGGGTGACTTTATGATCCTCAGCACCTGCATGCATATCACCTATTATGCACCAGTACACTTAAGTGACCGTCAAAACTCAGCCATTTAGAGTTCCTCCTTCTTCTCCATACAAAATATTACATGTATATATGCTCTCCCCCTTCCACAAAGAGATAAAGAGGCTTAATCTTCTCCTCGGCTCTGCATGACTTTCTTTTATCTGCTTAGTTGTGTTCCATGTAATGAAAGTGACATCATAGGGTGGCTTTTTGCCTCCTTCCACATTACTTTCAAATTAATTAATGCCCTGAGTTTAGAATGTTTAGAATTTTTTTTTTACTGAGCAATTTCAGTTTGCATACACCGTTTTTATTTTTTTCTTGGGATGCATATTTTTAGATCAGTGACCTTTTGGATGCATGATTCATGCCGATTTATTTTTTTCCAGCTGGTACATTTTCACTTAAGCTGATACGAATGTGGTGAAACTGATATTTTTGCAATGAAACCAGCTATCACACACCTGTGCTCTCAAATTTTTTTACTGGAAATAAATAGATATTCTTTCTTTTTTCTTTTCTCAAATTCTCTATTTTTATTCTCTATTTCTCGTGTGTGCAATAGCCTTTCAGGAAAAAAAGCAATTGAAAAAAAAGCAATACAACAAAAACCCTCAAGCACCTGTACACTAATGCTACCTGTCACAGACCAAGAGCTATTCCAAATCAGATATCACTATTTAATTTATCATGGAACTATCAAAAGTTAAGCACACCTTCTCTTTTTTAATGCAAATAACTGAGCAGATTAAATATTTTGTGCATCCACCAGACTGCAATAAGCTCTCCACAAAAGCTTTTCTGATTCCTTGGACTGTAATCTACACACATTGTGGTTCTTTGACACACTCTCAAGAAGCAAGTCCATCAGCAGCTGAGCATTCAAAAAAATAAATGTCAGAGCATGTTATTTGTTCACCAAGGAGCAGACCTGAGCTTTTTTCCACAGATGCTATACATACAGTGTGGGAGCAAAGAGCATTTTAATGATTGCACAACCAGGCATGTTGTGCAAGCACGTAAACATGTGTCTTTTCTGCAATCTTATTTTGTCATGAGCAAAGAGTAGCTTTATCAGCCTCCAGCCCTGGTCTCCTTCCTGAAATTCTCGTCTTTCCCTACAAAACCCACACAGGAACACAGACTCACTCACAGTTTGAGAATTTGATTCACCATTAACCTTCAGAGGAGGGACAGGCTTCACTTTTCGTATTACTTCTACATTCAGAAAGACACCTTTCTACTCCCACATTTTCTGCATGAAAGGGAGAAACGTAAATAGCAGCCTGAAAATAAAGTAAAATAATAAAAAAAAAAAAAAAGAAAGAAAACTGTAATAGGACCCTGAAAATCAAGATCTTGGTAAAAAAACATGGGGCCTCCCAGTTCCAGTACAAAGACAACATCAAATAATAATTTCACAATCATATTACATGCAAAATTCTAGGGGACAAAAGCAGCTGAGAAAGATTTGAATCTTTGACTCTCATTGCTGCCTTAGTGTAACCTGCAGTAAGAAGCAAAATTCATAAGAACGAGTCAAAAAAAGGCTCAGATATTGCTGATGCAAACAGGTCTTGGAAACTGGCACTTAAATGTTCTTTAAAAATGTTTATTTGCAGTTAACGTTAACAGTATTCTATATAATGGACTTTTTTAAAATGTTCTTTCAAGTGAGTGCAATGTTCTTAGTGGTTTTGTGTTTCTCAAAAACTGTTGTTGTCATGCTTAGGTTGGTCCATTACTTATTCTGTGCCATCCATAAACCAACAAAAACATTTGAGTATAGACATCCATTGCAGCAATGACATAAATTGTGTATCATCTTTTCACAGGACAACAGTGTTAAATAATTTTACTTTAAAGAGTTCCAGATGTTGCACTCATTGGGCTGAGTTTAAATGCACAAAGAAGTGTTGATATTATTTTCCATGAAACGCTAGTAAGACTGCTTCATGAGCAGGTCATACAAATCAAAAGGTAATCAGGAAACACTTCTGTAAGTGAAAACAAAGAGATTAGTTAGTTATTGGGAAGACACTATTATTTGTGGTCAGTTGGTGAAACAATTCTGAAAATGTTACACACTGACTCAGATTTTACAAGTCTTATCAGGATAATGTTAATTCTGGAAGTATTTAGTTACTTCTTAATACCTAACTTCCACCATTAGCTACAATACTAGAGAATATGTAGAGGCATTCTTTTGGGGAGCAGAATCCTTCCCCTCTTATTTGAGTGACGACTCACAGTGAGCATCCAATATGATTAGTTTGCTAACCATCTACAGTCCGAATTTTTCTGCAAAACAAATCAATAAGTACTTACTAATAACAGTTACACATGTAGGAAACAGAATTAGTTTGCACATACTTATACATGAAAAAGAACTATAATTTCAAGAAGCTGTTGGGCCACATTCCCCTGTCATTCTTGTTTATGTTGGTGTTCATTTCTTCAACAGATTTTTTTCTCGCATCTGTGGGATCACCTTCAAAGTGAACAGATAAAAGAAATGGCCTTATTTTTTAGCAGAAAAGGGTTAGTGAAGAAAAAGGAGCCATCTTTTGTTGTACTAATAATTGCTTCCAACTTTGAGCTCACCCTACTCTGCATCACATAAAGCCTTAATGATATCAATGTCATCATATTAATGCAAAGTCAAAACAGGTAATATAATACAATAATTTAGCATAGAAAGGACTTCCAGAGGTTATATAGGCCAAACACCTGCTCAAAACAGGATCCAACTTCAAAGTTAGGCTAGATTGATGCTGGATCAGGTCAGAATAGAAAATAACCTGGTGACCACAATCATGATTGCTCTCTGATACTTTAAAGTTATATCAATTACTAAACACTCTTCCAAAAACCGCTTATAGCACATTAGAGCATTCATTTTAGTGATTTAAACTTTTGCAGATTGCTTTTATCACATTTCTCATGACTGATCAATCACTGGCCCTTCTCATGCAGGACAGATAATATTTCATGTTGGTTCTCAACTTTTAACACTTAAACCCCCCCCAAAGTTTAACTGCTGAATGTGTTCAAGAAGGCTTCAGTATGGACAAGGCCAAGCAACTTAACAGGAGCATTGCCTAATACAAGAAAAGGGCTTAAGCCTAGAGTAAATACTACAGCTATGCCTTGTATGTACTCTTAACACTAAGCTTTCAGACTCCATATCCTAGAGACTTGGAAGCATTTCAGCAGTAAAATTAAACTAAAATATTGGAGTGGGTAGATATTGCCACTGTGCAAATGTAGCATCATAGTAGTGGTAGCACCCTGACACTGGAGCTGATTACAGCTATATTTTCTGTATAACTTCTTTATAAAAGAAAAATGGAACTCTAGAAAAAAGTGAACTACAGTAAAACACATCAGCCAACTAAAAAGTGATAACAACATTAGTATGAATGACACAGACTGATTGTTGGTGAAACAGCTAATATGAAAAACTTTCTAATATAACATTTTTAAGATAGTAATACAGACACCAGATATTTTATATTTGCATTTATATTCTCACATTCCATGTATTTTATTAACTGATGCCTTCTGAATTACAAGTAAGATTAATTTTATAAATCAGAATCTCTGCCACAAATTCTAAGCTGGAGACTGAATTTTGCTGAGCTAGAACATTCCAAATTAATTAATCAGCAGCCCTACAATTAAAGATTCTAATTAACAGATTAGACCACAAAGGGCTTACTGCCTTACCAGCCACTTCCACAATTGTTTGCTGCACACTAGGCAAAGGGGCTCTGCAGCATTGCTTCAGATTCCTAGCACACATGGATAGGGGGAAGTGAAAGAGTTTGAGACTGAGAGCAAGGGAGCATTTTCCTTCCAGCAAAAGGCAGAAGAGCCTCCAGCGAGTGAAAATAAAATATCAGCATTTGTCACTACTGTGATTTAGTGATTTGCTTCTCATCAGGGATTAGAAACGCTCAGACAGGAAGGCTCTTATAGTCGTTAGAGCTTCAGCTCCCTGCATTCCATGTGAGATGGTTTAGATGCTATTATTCAGATATTAAAACAAAATATGTTCACAGATCACAGCTGAGGAAGAGAAATATGCAACTTCCTATAAGTGGAGTAAATAAAGCAATTTATGTCCCGAAAGAGAAACATTTCTGTCACTCATGTTTATATGCAATCTTACATTGCTCTCCTAAACCTTGCATTGTGGCTTTCTCCACTCCCAGTACTAATGGACTCTGTGTAAATAGCAACATTCAAAAGACCAGTGAGGAAGTCTAGTGCAAGAGTCACTCCACAGATCACTAGAAGAACCCACTGAGGGTTATTAAATATAAAGAGCCACTAACCACAACTCAGGAATCTTCTGACCTACACACTGCTATAAAGTGAGAAAATTTTCTGAGGAAATACCACTAAATGCTTGCTGTGTTCTTTTGGTGTTATCAGTGGCTGAGAATGGATGTTGAAGTAGATGGACCTTTGCTATAATCTGATATTCATACAATTTTATAACCTCAAGAGAAGCAAATGATACATAGAATGGCAGAATGGGCAACTAGTGAAATACTAGAATTTACAAGAGTACCTGGATCACAATAGAAGTCTGTTGTCCCTTACTATACAAGTCTACTGTAAAGACCTGTCGTGGTTTAAGCCCAGACGTAACTCAGAACCATGCAGCTGCTCTCTCACTCCCCTCCTTCTTCCCCCCCCACTCCTGGAGGGATGGGGAGGAGAATTGAAAGAATGCAACTTCCACGGGTTGAGATAAGAGCAGTCCAGTAACTAAGGTATAACACAAA
>WYDI02003390.1:0-15195 GCA_009867235.2 Psittacus erithacus
GAAGGCTGCGTGGAGACCTCATAGCAGCCTTCCAGTATCTGAAGGGGGCCTATAGGGATGCTGGGGATGGACTCTTCTTTAGGGACTGTAGTGATAGGACAAGGAGTAATGGATTAAAACTTAAACAGGGGAAGTTTAGATTGGATATAAGGACAAAATTCCTTACTGTAAGGGTGGTGAGGCACTGGAATGGGTTGCCCAAGGAAGTTGTGAATGCTCCGTCCCGGGTGGTGTTCAAGGCCAGGTTGGACAGAGCCTTGGGTGATATAGTTTAGTGTGAGGTGTCCCTGCCCATGGCAGGGGGGTTGGAACTAGATGATCTTAAGGTACTTTCCAACACTAACTATTCTATGATTCTATGATTCTAATGCCAAAAGATACTACAGACTCTTAGAAATCTTGGGAACAGCATATTACCAAAGTTTACTATATTGACTAGAGTGGTTTCAAGGAAAAAGAGTGAATGTGTTGGAGGCATGGATACCCAAGGAAAGTGAGACTGAAAACATTAGACTAGCATCTCAAGAAAAAGAAGATGCACAGCTTTCACCTGTAAGTATCTGCCTCTTATTTTAAACTAGAGGTCATGACTAGTGACAATTTGAATCCTTCACTGGTAATGAATTTCATAACAGTCAGTTTAAAAATTGTTGGAAGTAAATCTGCCTTTAGAAGGTGTAGAAGAGTGTAGATGAATTCAGCCTCTTCTGGGTAAAGTGAAAAATCTGTTTATCCAACAGTTCAGTAAGTGTCTGAAATAAAAAATAATAGTATCACACACCTGATTTTTGTGATCTTTAATGCCCTTATTGGCAATAATATTAGTCTAAATATGTCTGCTGTATGAACAGTAGAAATAGGATTGTTAGGAGGCTGGTCTAAGTAAGAAGGTAAAAAGTGATCTGGCAGCTCTTGAAGGAAACTCTGCTAAGGGCACAGTGCAAATTATCCCATTGAGGAGGAAAGACAGGAAATACAGTAAAAGCCTGAGTTGGCTAAATCAAGAGCTCTTCATATACTTCAAACATAAGAAGGAAGATTGCACAAAGTGGAAACTAGGTCAGCTGGTTAAAGACAACTGCAAGCATATAAATCAGAGAAGCTATTCAGGAGGGAGGGAAGGCTATTTGAGGGTGATAGTGGAAGGGCTCAAGTGTTACGCCTTTTGTGTCAGATTTCAATACAAAGGTCAGCTGCAATAAGATGACCTAATATCAGCACCAACAGGAAAGTGTAAGGAAGAAACAGGTTACATAGTATGTACAAAATGTAGATGTTTTCGTGCTAGCTGAGCAGGTGAACTTTGTCCTTAGTACTTAATGGGCTGATTAATGAACTCCCAGAGCCTCTAGCAGTTACCTGTAGGAACTCCTGAAGAACAGAAAAGATGATAGAAAATGCAAATGTAGCAAATATATATAGAGGGTGGGAAAACTGAGATATTTATAGGATGCCCAGCTTTATCCCAATTGCTGAAAAGACACTAAAATACACAGACATATACAGATCAAGCTATTAATGGTTCACTACCAATATTTATGTTGGGTGAACATCCAGAGGTTTCTGCTCTGATATTATTCTTGCTTTCCTTAATTGCTACAATGATGGGCTAGAGAGTAGCTTATTAAATTTGCAGCTGCAGCCAAACTATGAGGACTTCCCAGTGAGGAGTGAGGCACAGTTTACAAATATATGTAACCTACACAGACAGCACCAGCAAAATAAGAGTTTTGCTAGAAATTATGTGGCGGGCATGGTAGACTACAGGTCAGAAGCAAGTAAAACCCAGTGAGCTCTTTAAAAATTTCAGATGATGCACTAGGATATAAACATGAGGACTAACACTATATTGAGCACCAGGACTATTGTTTCCAGTTGTGGACACTCCAAATAAATTGTGAGTCAAACAGAGGTTGTCCAGAGGAGAGCAGTGAGAATCTGTGGAGGTTGTGACCTGCAAGGAGTGGTTGGAAGAGGAGTAATTGAGCCTAAATAAAATTATACTGAAGTGTGTTTGTGTGTAAGCATTTGATAATAAGCAGTGCATAAAGAAATAGCTGCTATAAAAAGAAAATGTATTTGTTCTCTGCAACTTGGAAGAATAGGCAGAGCAGGCTTAAACATGATGCAGGTGAGATATTTAAAAACTTTCTAGTAATGAGGGATGTTGATGTTGTAGTGTGAAAATCACTGAAATAAGCTATCAGAGGCTATGGAATACCAGTGTTAAAGGTCTTTAGGGGCAAACAAGTATCTAATATGGGCACTTTAAGGAAGATTATTCCCTTGGGAGGATACAGCTTAGATGACATTTTATATCTCTTCCAGCTTTTTTTTTTTTTTTAATTGTAATTTATCTCCTATGTGAGTGTAAAGCGAGTGACAAATTCTAATCTGAGCAATGCAAATCTAAGCATGAGGAAGCTACAAGTAGCTCCCTTATTTTTCCTGTTGCACTCTAAGTACTACTTCATGAAAACATGAACGATGGAAGTATTTTCTAGTGTACTGTGCTGATGAGTAAATGTCTGTCTTTCCTTACTCTCCAGGCACAGGGATCCCACTCTGTTGTACATATGCCCCCAAGTATAACATCTGAATAATCTGGCTATGTGTATGGTCTGTAGGCCATACCTTTCTACTTCGGGAAAGCATAGGTTAGGGCCAGACACTGTGTAGTCTCACTCACCACTCACAGTGACCACCCAGAACTCTTAGTTTTCCTTTTAGCTCTCTAAGGCTCTTGCAATTTGCTATCAGAATAGTCAGTGCACAAGGTTTAATTGCATGGCATTTTCTTGCTTATGCAATCCAGTGGCCAAGACAAGCAAATAGAAAATAAATTATGAGTTTACTGCTCAAGAATGAAGGCAGAAACCTTTTCTGCAGTATGGTGTACTTTTGAATAATGGTTGTATGACATTTGTCTCCTTATGTGAGAACTGTAGCCTGTAAAGCATTCAGTTTTAAGTTATTCACTAAATATGTCTTATGCTCTAATGTGGCTTTAAGGAGTCTAAAAGAACCATGAGCTTTACTTTTGATAAATAAAACCACCTTAATTATCTGTTAGCCAGCACAGAGTTAGTCAAAGAGATTCTGAAAGAAACAAAGGGGCTGAGGAGAAAACCAGATAAGAATTCATCCTAGATAATACTAATGCTTCTGGACTACACAATGGGGAAGATATTTATTAGTGAATACCCAAAGCTTATATCCACCTGACCTAAAAAATAATCTTTATCTGGACTACACTTATTTTTCCTCAGTCCTGAACTTTACTTAAAGACACTAAGGCTTTGTCAGCAGGTTGAACAAGCAGACACAGGCAGGGAGGGGAAAGCACTGTAAGCAAGACAGCTGTGTCTTCCAGGAGAGGCAGGAATGAGCTGGATCCTTCTTCATTTGGAATAAAGTGGTTGCGCTGAGGTAATGAAATATTTAGATAACACTCTTCTGTGCTTTGGACCCTTTTTCCTAAATTGTGTATTCTTTGGCAAAGGGCTGAAACTTTTCTTTAAAAAGCTGTTTCTTGTCTCCACAGATTCACTGGCAGGCTCTGAGGGCGTAAAACCATTTGTAGTGCTGAGCCCTTTTTGGTCTCCTGTCCAGAACCGGGATTGTTCCAGAGAGCAGCTCTGGAAGGGATCATGGGAGGCTAAACCATTTAATCCCGCTCAAGGGAAAGAGGCAAATAGGGCTGCAAATTGAAAGTACTACATTTAGAAAAATGGGAAGGCTTCTGAGAAGGATGGCTGACCACAGACTGACAAGCACATATAAAATGGCTTGGACAGTGGAGTCAGTGAAAGGGACATTTGATTCAGAACTTCTTCCAGGAAAGAAATCTGCCATTTCTGTCACACAACCATAGTCTACTATGACTGAGTGTGTCATCTGTTAAAATGGTTTTCCAGGCTCTCCGGGATTAAAGAGGCCTCTTACAGCTTCTAAAGCCTCCAAGAGTGAACTGTAGGTGATCTTGTATTAGTCAGATGCCCCTGCTGTCCATAGAAGAAAGAAGTGCTGCTCAAAGTCAAACACTTCACACTGATCTATGCCTTTGGAGCAGTCTAGAAGCCTGTGAGTTGTCCTTATCTGTACTTGGCTAAAGTAGGGGGTTTTTTGTTTTTTGTTTTTTCCCTTGATACCACATGCTGTTTCAGCCTCAGCACCTCTTTATATACATCAAAATGAGATTGAGCTCTACTTCCTTTTGCAGTATCTGCATCTTCTCCTGTGCTAAGCAGACAGAAGAATCTTTTGTGGCTTTTGCTTCCATTTCACTGGGGCAGAATTTTGGCTGCCTTTTGAAGTGGTTCAATTTGTCACTATAACCTGAAAGGCTCTTCAGGCCAAACGGTGGCATTGTGTCAGTCCCATTCCAGGCTTGCTATTGTTAGTGAGCAAGTATGGACAGTCCTTTATTTGATTAAGGCTGGAGTTCATGTGCAGTAACAACTGTTAAAGTAATTCAGAGTTTAGCAGATGCATTTTTAATTTTAGGAGATAAAACTCCACTGTGCATGGTAGAAAAGTAGTAGGATGGGACAACTGCCCTCTGGATGCTGAGATAGGGTGTATTACCTAGATACACGTAGGGTGTATCTACTCGTCATTTGTCACTGGCTACAAGAGAGCCAGTTTGCATCAGATGTCTAGGTTTTAGGTAGCTAAAGTTAGGAGAGATGAATCCTATCATTATCAGAGAATAGTTCAGTTCACTGACCACTAGATGAAGGTTAAGTCTAGAAATCCACTATGCACTTCACAGATCACTTGTTAGTTCAAGGCAAATGTGAGAATACTTTCAGAGCCTGGATATGTTGCCTTTATTACTGTTCTTACCTCACCTCCTGCTTGGTATTTTGTTGCAGTATCCTGGCAGGAAGCTTTCCTTATGCTGCCTGAAGAATGAATGTGAATGTTCTTCAGGTATATTCTTCAGTAGAAAGAATGTCATTTACAGGAGAATGTAATATTCCACTTCCCCTAATTTGCTAAAAGCACGCATCCTTTCTGAAAATCTTTTGTTTTATGATCTGGATTTTTAATGAACTGTACATTTTAAGAAAGATTATTTTTTTTCCTATCTCAGCTATAAACTGCAGATGCAATTTGGGCATCTTGTCTACTGTCTCCACTGCAATGTTTGCTTTAGCATCATTGGCAGTTCAGTTTCTCTATCCTAATTAACAAAAAATTAGTATCCCAGATACTTAATCTCCCTTTTGAATTGTTATGTTTTCATACTACATGGCATTGAGGCAGAAAAGCAACCATCAAAGTGAAAATCTTGGCATCTTTGAGCTGGGAGACATTTAGCTTCTTTGGTTTTGACACAGAGCCTCCCTTCACTTACTTGCACTGAGTGTTAGTTCATCCTCTGGTTTCTGAAAAAATGTAGCAAAAATTGCTCATCTCTTCTGTGCTGTCCTGTTTGTTTTACATAATCTGAGAGGTTTTAATCTCAGACTGTTTCTGTAAAAGCATGAATTATCAAAGTATGGTCTTTCGTTGTATCTTTTAGACTGTTGATGAAAACAGTGTTCTTAGTATTGATCATCCCTTGAGCTGTGTCCCTTGAACAGTGAACAAGATCTATATTTTTGGCACTTGGTCTGGGTAGCTTGAAGTGAACAGGGTTCAGATGCAGTGACCATTGCCAGTTTAGAAAATCACATTGTGTAAGAAATCAAAGAATCAAGCAGAAGGAGAGGGGTCATTTGTAAAAGAGCCACAATTTAAAAGGCAAGTAACTGTTCTAATAGTTTGCAGCATGTCTAATTATCTAAGTTATGCGAATAAAATCTTTTGTTTTCTCCTTGTAATCTTACCACGTTGCTCCTTTGGGATCTGCCTTGAGTTAATGTACAGAGAGCAAACAAACAAAACTAAGAGTAATGTATTATAAAGTAATTCAGTTTACGGGCAGTGAGCTGGTTGTTGGGTTGTGGGGTTTTTTTTGAGGGATTTTGCCTTCTATTAAAAAAAAACAAAACAAAACAAAACAAAAAAGCCTTTGTCCCAGTGGGTAAGACAGATAAATGTTAACTTTCACTTATCATTATGGGATCTTGGAAGCGTTCAGTCCCAGTCTCTTATACTGTTCTTAGGGGAAAAGCAGAACTATATTCTTGGCTTGACGACAGTGCACTTTCCAAATGTTACCATGGTGATCACCTATGTAACATCACTACCACTTTTCACAACAGCTCAATTTAAGATTCAAGTTGAATATTTCCATGATTATGGGAGGGTAATTATTTCATTACTCAAGGGAAGAAGATTTAGGAGGTAAATAGCTCTTCATTAGTTCTTAAATGATTTCCCTAGTCTTTTTAGGCCACAGAAATGCCAAATATTAAAGTGACAAAAACAGGGGGTCAAATTCTGATCTCCTTATTCATCTTTTCTACCTCTAAGACCCTTACAAGTAGCCAAGAAAGTCAGAATATCTCTAGCCATTAAATGCTTTTGAAACTTGGAGGCATTTTATGTGGTGCTCAGTCCTCAAAGGTGCCCTATTTTCAAAGATGCTGAGTTTTTCAAAGGTGTAATCAAGTTGAAGTCAGGAAAAATTGCAGGTTGGATCTCTGACAACCTGATGTAACTTAGAAAAAGCACATAAACAAGGGGAGGGAAAGCGAAGCACCCAAAGTTCTGGCCCATGACTCAAGAACTTCTTCCTTGTTTTGACCGCAAATGTCAACATCTTTTACGGCTAGGGTAAGTCAAAGCCCATTATCTGCTTTTCTTTTTAAAATTTTGCTATTCTTCTTCAGCATTTGGGGAACCAGGCACTTTGAGGACAGAGTGCTTTTGTGGAGACTATTGATACCTTGTGTCATTGGTGGCAATCTGTAATATATTTTGTGGAGTTTACGTTCAGGTTTAATTGAACAAAACCATCAATTTATAATTAGGAGCAGATACAAAAATCCCCAAAGAAATGAAATGATAAATTCAACTGGGAATTTAAAAAAAAGTTAAACTTCTTTACTGCAAAGGGACATTCATCTACTAGCTGAATCAGAGGTGAAACATCAAATAGGCTTAACAAACAACTTAATAGCTTATAGCAAATAATTGCCACAGCAAAATAGGCACACATATCAGAAAAAAAATTGTATTGTAACGCATATTAATTTGTGCCTTCATGTTATAGAATATGCTATTCTTAGGCGTCTTTCATTAGATTAAAAAGCTTGCAGATACATCCCTTTGAATAGTACTGTTAGTTGGGAACCAAGGGAGGAATGATTCATGTATTTTTTTTTTTGCCTGCATTTTAATGTTTTCCAGTGAAAATAAATGAGTAGATTTGCATAATCACAATAAAATATTTCAAGAATAGGGGTGCAAATTTTTTTAGATTATGTCACCAGGCTGCCAGCGTCTCAGGACACTACTAATACGTCTAGACAAGCGGCTGTTTGTGTTGTTTTGGCTGACTGTCACTGTGTTCCCTCGTTTTTTATGGGCCAGGGTTCAGCAATGATGCAACTGCCTAATCAAGTGATTGGGGATATAAAAGACACAAAAAAATACTGCAGTGTTATGCTAAATCCATCTGAGGTAGAACATGGCAAATCAACATTTTCCTGTTTTGTATGCCATTTCTCAGGGATATCTGCCAGAGAGAAAGCAAGACTAGGTCACAGTGGAAAGAACTGGAAAATGCTTAATTTGATTTTCCAGAAAAAATCCGATTTATGGAAAGACTTTTTTCAAGACCGTACCAGTTTTGTAGATGCTTCCTCAAATGAAGGGTGGTACTGTACATAGCGAGACCTGCACTTCAAGGTGCTTGCCTGGAAACCTCAAATTCCTGTCATACCTTGGTCAAAATAAGATTTTCAGGTGAGTGGTTTGGATGTCATAAAGATTTCTCAATATAAATACCATTCTACATAGTTATGACTTATCCAACAGCTCAGACAAACAGCACATGGCCAACATCTGCCTCTTGGATAGTCTAAATATGATTCCTGGACTACAGTTGTATCATATACTTTCTTGAGCAGTTATGCTGGCCTCAGGGATTTGTTAGAGGAATGAGATTGAAGGGTCCCTGAAGGTCAGCAGTCAACATGAGCAGCCCTCACCAGTTCTCCACGAAGTGATGAATCCCCACAGGGTGCTGTTGCTGCATCCTGTTTGAGAGCCACCTGTGTTTCCCATCCCTTCAGTTCTTGATTTTCTCAGGCTGTTGACCACTTGATGTGTGTTCCAAGCGAAAAACTATAGCTCTAGTTGAGACTTTTATAGGCAAGCATTAGCATAGAAGAGTGAGAGTAATCAGATACTGATATACATACTCTAGTTTTCCACAAAAATATTTTATTATTAGCTGTTCGGGCAGGGAAAAAGATCATATTTTATAACTTATTTTGATGTGTCAACATTGCAATGCAGTTATACTCAGGAGCAGACATCACCTTTGAATATCATGTTACGATCAATCTTAAATGCTCACATACATGTTTACTGATTGTCGTTCACTTTAAGATGATAATGCAAAGTTTAAATATAGCAGCTACATACAACGTACATTATTGTGCAAAAATTCTGTTTGAGATCAATGCTAAATTAGGAAAGCTTATGAAAGGTATATGCATATATATGTGCACAGGTTAGTGAAACACATTACAGCAGTATACCTATGTGTGTAAAATAGCATGCAACACAGTGTACTGATTCTATGAAAAGTGATTTTTCATAGAGTCATTGAGGTTGGAAAAGACCCCTTAACATCATCAAGTTCAACCGTTAACCTAACATTATTAAGTCCGCCACTAAACCATGTCCCTAAGTGCCCCATCTACTTGTCTTTTAAACATCTCCAGGGATGGTGACTCAGCCACTTCCTTGGGCAGCGTGTTCCAATGCTTGACAAACATTTTGGTGAAGAAATTTTTCCTAATCTCCAATCCGATCTTCCCAGGCCCAATTTGTGGCCATTTCCTCTTATTCTATCTCTAGTATGGAAAAGTAATGGGGACATCTTTAGAGATGCCTACTGTCACTATGAGCTGTGATATACCGTAAGTCAGTGTGCTAATTTCATTTCATGTTTTCCTAGCAAGACAACAAGGTTCTACCAGAGAACTACACAACCAGACAGAAAAATACAGCAGGAACAGAGACATAATGGCTAGTAGGAGGGGAAATATTTAATTTGGAGTGTCTGCTAAACTGAATACTTTCTGTTGTCATTCCTGTTTAAAGTGGAATTTGGGCTGTTTATGCTATTTTTGTTCTGAAGAAAAATGATTTAGTAGAATGCCAGGGGTGTAAACTGAACAAAGTGTAATGTTGGAAATTAAGGAAAGAAAATGAGAAACTCCATACTTGAGTTTGAGTTGCCCACATCTGCTGCTTAGTTCAGACAAGCAACCAATTTGAACGGAATTCAGCAAACGGCTGATCACATGCTTATTACTCAGTATTTTAATACACACACTGCAGTAAAGCATGTAGGAGAGAAATTAGACTTAATTTAACACAGCATTTCTTTCTCAAATTATTCTTGCTTTCATTTCCTATGTCCAAGAACTCAATTTTGAGGTAGCAGTGAAATCCTGCTTTATCTCTTCTTAAGAACAGAACTTTATTTCCTACTGCCTAAATTCCTATGAAAAGTCTTCCTTGTTCTCTGTTGGTTAAGGTGTCTTCATGAATGATCGTGTAAACTGGCTCATACCTCCGCTACGGTTTATGTCTCTTTCCCGTCACATTTTATGATATCTTGTTCTTTTTGAGATACTGTAAGCCAGTTTTACCATTTTGTGTTCCAGGACTAATTGCATCTTACTGCTTTGACTACTTTATACGAAAGGAGATCATAGCAACCGCTCAGCCTAGTTTTATCATCCATAAGAATTCACAGTATTTAATTATCTTGCAGTTTCATTCATTATTTTCAATAGCATTTTCCTTTCTCTAGTAAATATAAAATATTTACAGTTCAGTTACAAAGATATTGAGACATTCTGTCCCTTTCAGAGTTTCCAGACTCTTTTAAGATTCATTCACTTAATTCTAGATTAAGTATTCTTTGTATGCCCTTAATATCATTGCACAATCATTGAAATTATATTGTTATATTCAAAATCTTTCCAACTTTGCTTCTACTGTTCTTTGTCTAATTTGAGTCTACATGCAGCAATTCTACAGGATTTCAAGATTTTAAAAGCCACACGTTATTGAGGTTTTATACTATCTGATGCTGAAAGAAGGTTTTTTCCTGTCTTTCACAAAAAATCTCACAGATTTTGCAGTCCAGATTTTGCTTCTTTCTATTTCACTAGCCTCCTTCATGTAGAAGTAATATTTAACAGTCACTGTGGTGCAATAGACACAATAGGGTAGAAGAAACCTTTCTGTATTATTAGACTGTGGCATATTTTGTTTTATTCTGTCCAAATTTCAGTGAGTTAGTAGAAAGTGTTTAATGTTGAAAAAGCTGTTAGGGAGAAGGTGGAGGAGAATAGAAGAATTGCTTTTCATGTTTTCTGAGTAGAACAGCTCACCAAAAGCTAGTGTGAAGACACACATGCATACTTTGTTCTGCCACCAGGATGAGGGTAGCTTTAAGAGTATTTCAGTGTCTTCAGTATGATGAAAGACAATGTATGCTGCCTGAGAACCACTGCTAAAACACTCCTTTGTTGCCAGTTTACTTTTTTGGTTGACCTTTATAATTTTCAAAACTAATAGGATAAATGCACTATTTAAAATATTTAAATGTTCTTCAGTTTTAAAGCACATGCTGGTATCCTGGCAATTAGATGCAAATTCTTTTCAGTGTTACAACAGAAGGCAACTCACTCAGAACTAGTTTTAATAATTAAAAAACCATAAAAACCTTTAAGTAGTGTAATAAAATGGTTTTAAATCATATTCATAAGATCTGTGGTAAAAATTTTAGAAGAGAAATGGTGATTTTTATCTTTTCTGTCACTTTAGTGTTTTTTAAAATTTTTCATATAATTTTCCAATCTCATAAAAAATGTAAGCTTTACTTGCACACACAATATAATAGAAAAGATTTCTGCTCTCTCAAAATGTTGTTTAGAATAGAGTATTTCAGTTGGAAGGGACCTACAATAATCATCTTGTCCAACTGTTTAAAATCTGAATATGTCATAAGTATAAAAATTTGTAGTAAAGATTTTTAGGAAGTTATTTGTCAGAATTGGGTTCTGTTTGTTTAGGCAACCCATCTTTATTCTCAGTTATGGTAATGCTGCTGCATGGTCTGCTTTGAGACTGAAGTTACACCTGAGGAGTTCCTATTGGGTAGTGGGAAATGAGGGCAGGTCACTGAGAAAACAAACCCTTTTACTTCAGCAGTATGTACTTCCTTTGTTGCCCATGACCAGTTTGCCTATAGAAAACTCACCTTTGTGAATATCAAAGGGAGGGAATAAACCCTCAATTTTTTAAGAAAAAGATATTCTAGGTTTTTTGTTTTGGTTTTTTTAGTTTCTGGTGTTTTCCTGGTAAATAAATACTTAACCCAAGGCCATTTGGTTTAGTTGAAAGCCCAGTTTCCCATTCAAAGAGATTTGAGATAAATTCGTGATTACCCATTATGTTGCCACCATGTTAATGACCTGTACATTTTTTTCTTACAAGACTCTTGAATAGTTGTAGTTAAACAACAGGCATCCTTTTTTCCCTTCAAGAAGGAATATCCATTGTGAGTGGAAGGGCCTTCACCAGGTTATCAAGCTGTTTTCAGCTGATGGTCAAACAGGTCAGTACTGTCACTGGTTGCTTAACTGGTGCTCCCATATTGCCTGCTATTTTCCTGTAGAAAAATATAGGCCCATGTGCCATGAAACTATCCACAGTGTTGAATTTATTGCATGGCATAGTGCTCAAACCCCTATTCATTTGCAGAGCAGCATGCCTTGTGAAAGTCTGAGAGTTCTTACTTTACTTTTAGCATATCATTGGTGTATTTTTGAAGAGAGATTCTTAAACTTAAAACTTTATGCCAAATGTTTGTGAATAGGACTGAATAACATTTTTTCTAGGAAAATAAGATTCCACAAAGTAGCATTTTTTTTAAGATATTAGGAGCATTTGAATGCTTAGATTAATTGGAGTGGATGATTTTGGCAGGAAAAAGAAGAAAAATGGGAATATTGATTTTTTTAGAATCTGTCAAACTGTTTCATTTTAATATTTTTTAATGAAACTAACTTTTCAGAGACTCATTTCCTGTTTAAAATCAACCTCCGTTTGTGGAAAAAGGTTTTAAAATAGTTTATTTGAAAATGAAACAAGCAATTCACTCCAGATAGGTTCAGAGTAATTGCTATTTTGATTTCTGTATTTTTTTTTCTTGAAATATTTTTACAGCTCTATTTGGCCCAAGTAACCCATCAAAACCAAAAGAGCTATTATTTGTCCAATTCTATTAGTAAATTTCATTTGATTACTTGTGGTAGATGCTTTTTTGATTGCAGGTAGACCTGATTAGAAGGTATTTGTCAATGTTCTGCTTATTTTATAGAGATTTTAGTATGTATCATTTAAAAAAAAACCAAAAAACAAAAAAACAAAACATGACAAAAAGAACAAAAACAAAAACTAAAAAAAAACCACTAAAAAAAAGAAAAAAAAAAAATCCCACCAAAACCCGCAAGCAAAACGTCAGAGCTTTTCTGCATTATAATGCCTAGATGCCCATTGGTAAGGTGTAGTGAATGGAATAAGGAGAATGGATGATTTTGTGAAACTTTAAGAATTTGGGCTCTTTCCTATAGCCTATAGGCCAGTAAAGCTATAATCAGTTGATTTATTTGTAGTAAATATTACTTCTGTTGAGATTAGTATGTTCTGTAGTCAGAAAATAAATAATTAAGATGTAGGCTGAAAAGATTGGGGAATTCATTCTGTATGCAATTAATTAGCTTGTTTGCTCCAGTTTATTTCTGATCAAACAGAAGATGCTGAAAGAAGTCCTTAATATACTCTAAGGGCCTGTTTCTGCCCCAGTTGACATTAACGGCAAGTTCCCACTGATGTGACGGATGCCCTAATTGTCTGGTTTGACACTGATGGTTTCTCAATTCCAATAAGCTTTGCTCTGGAAAGGATGTTGGGACCAAGTCAGTTTTCTATGCAGTGATCGCATGGAAAGTAAATATTTTAAATGGAAGATTAAAAAGTTGGAAAGAGAAAATTTTGCAGCAAAAGGTTGGTGGCTATCCAGCCACCTTGTTACAAGTGAGAACGTGCAGGAAAATTGGTTGCTCTGTGCCCATTTCTGCTGGGGGAGAATGCATTTAGATTTCCTGGGTTTATAGCTGTAGCTTTCCTTGCTGGGAATCCCAGAATTTTACCTAATCGTTTTAAAAGTACCATACTACCTGAAGACAATGTGTTTTCTTTTCAGTCCAGTAACAGGCTGTTTAACATGGTCGTTTATACCTTGTTTCATTTTTCACCTTTTTGTGTTAGTCGTTTTATTAGGCTCAAATGCAGCCTTGCTGCACTATGATTCTCCCTTTCTTTTTTCCACATGGCTGCTTGGTTTGCAGAGGATGCCTCCTTACAGATGTGTTCCTTCCCCTGACAAACAATTACCCCTGTCTCCCTCTGCAGGAGGCCATTAGGACATCATCACGGGTTCTGCTAAGTCATCTCACAATCACAGTTTTGTGCAATCACCTCTCATCTGAGTCTATCTAGGCATATGCCATGATGGGAAACTAGCAGTCACAAAACACATCACCTCCAGGCATATTATTTGTTATTTTGGTCCAGGAGCGTGACAGATAATGGCTACTGTCTGAAGGTCTCATTGGCTGCAGTGACTAGCATCATATGCAGAAAATGCGGAAAAGCCAGGGTGGGCGATCATGTCCCTACTTAATAACAACAAAAAGAACAATTTTGTATTTTCACTGCAGTTAAAAGCACTAAAAAAGGAGACTAAAAAGGTAATGTTTAGAGAATTATTCCACTGCATAACCTCACGAAACTAAATTTATGTTGCATCTGTTCTTTATTACTTACTGTTTATGAGCTATGTGTACAAAGAGCAAATGTATCAATAATTCGCTTCATTTAGCCTGCTTATTATAATGGAGCTAAGTATTTAACACAATTTTATTAATAAAATACCATAAAACTAGCACTTGTATGCTTGAAGTGTGGAAATTATTAGGAGATGACACTTACCTTAAAATCCAGAGATACCAAGTGGGTACTCCCATGCTAAACTGAGAAGAGCAGAGAGCCCCATTACTGATACACTATTTCAGAAACTGTTCACACTTTTACCCTAGCTGTTCACACACTTCTTACTTGTGTTAAAAAAATCCTTAATTAAATGGTATGATTTCAAGGACTGTGCTAGGCCTTGAAATAAATGCGCCCAAAACTGTGTGTTTTCTTGACAGAATAAAGCCAGCTGTTTTGTGGAAGGCTTTCAGTCTGTGGAAATGTTACAAACTTATGAATTACTAAAAGGCCCCTTGATATATGATCTCATGTTGCTTAATAGGCCTCCGAGTACTTTGGGGAAAAATGGGTTTTATTGTGTTAATCATATGAAAACGAAGTTACTAATCCCTATCTAATTATGAGGGGTTTTTAAACTTGTAATAATATCCTAATTATTTCCTCTTATTGAAACAAGTCCTGTTCTCAAAGTAATCCTCAAGAAAGCATATGAAAAACTATCCAATGAAGTATCTTGGCTTTAATTTAATTTACATGGGATTTGAACCATTTGTTGTTGTTGTTGCTTTAAGTGTTATCAACAAACACTGTTTGGCATTGCACCTCTAATTCCCTTCCTTCTTCGATAGCCCTCAGAACAGAACCTTAATTCAGGCTACATACAACATGTTTAGTTTATAGTGATATTAAATCAAGTGAGTATAAACTCTCCACAATCCGTCCTGAAATAAATCACAGGACAATGCAATTTAAGATTATTTGACTGTTGACAGGCAGATGATTAGATAATAGAATCATTTCCTGGGCTCTGTCTGCCTCTGAAAGTACTTGGGTTTGGGGTATTTTCTATTGTGAGGTGAAAGAAATTAGGCAGCGGGGGGGGGGGGGGGGAGAGGGGGGGGGGGGAAAAAGAATTTGAAAAGGGGAAGGGAAAAAAAAAGAAAAGGGATTTTTTAAGAAACGAGAAAAATTTTTAACCCTAAAGGAAAT
>WYDI02003390.1:15205-110908 GCA_009867235.2 Psittacus erithacus
GGTGTGGGGGGTTGTGGGTGGTGGGGGGGGTGGGTGGGTTGGTGGTAGTGGGGGGGTGAGAAGGGGGGGGGGGGGGGGGGGGGGGGGGGGGGGAATAAAAGAGGGGGAAGGATAAGACTATTGAAAATAGGAAAGGAATAAGAAATGATAAGTCATTGTATAGATACCGAGCAACATTTTAACCTCATAGGCAAGTTAAAATGCCTTTGCAGCAAGTGATATAAAACTGCAAATTGAACCTTGGAGTCACTGGAAGGGAAAAAACCCATGCTTTTTCTGCAATGAACTCATCAGGGAGCTCCTCCCTAATTTAGGCTTTAGCTTGCAAAAAATGTCTTTTTTTTTTCCCTTTTTTTTTTTTCTCTGACACTATTAGATCAAAACAGTACCCAGGCATTAGACAGTATTTATTAGCTTGTAAGGCCAGAGATAATGATCCCATTCAATCAGAACTCATGAATAATTCAGCAGTCCCAACTCCACGTAATTTCTGGCTTTACTTTTAAAACCAGTAAAGCACCATTTGCATTGCCTTTTTGAGGGCAGGTGAATGACAGTAACCAGAAAAATAAAGCAGATTTTTTTGTGCTTTTAGTTCTGCTGCTCAGACATACTCAGCTCTCTTAGAATGCTCTCTCCCTTCCCTTTTGTCCCCTCCCATCTTGCAGAACAAAACCAACATCAGAATAAATATTAATCATGATACTATTGAGAAGATGCTGTACACTAATTATTGTCAAGAATAGTGCTACCCATATTTATAGAGGATTTTGTAATCACTGCAATTTTTTCAGTATTGTTACTTACACTAACTGCTATGAAGTAATTACAGGTTTCTCACTTTTTTGTTTTAAAAGGACACCCACACTCTTTCTCAGGTTTCAGGCAAACTTGCAAATAATCTTCTCCCAACACACAGTTTCTGTGAAATTAAACATTCTTTTCTCTAAAATTCCTTTTCCACTGCTGAGTTGAACAAGCCCAGGCCTTTGTGGTACCTCTGAAGTTTGTGGAAAAGAGCTGTGTTACGTATCCTACTGAATGGGAGACACAGGATGCATCTGAGGTATTCAGTATCTTGCAGCCTTTCTTAACCTCACCTGCTCGGCTTACTTGAGATCTTATTGTAACAGTATTTTGCTTATATCTCATGTTATTTCCCACACAGCTTTAGTGAATCTTGCTTTACTGAATACCTCATTGCTTCTCCAGTTTGTGCTGCATAGCTGATAAAGATTTCTTCTGTGAGATTTTGCTGTTGCTTTATATAGCCACTTTCATATTTTATGTCTGCTAAATTGTCACAGTAGTGACATGACTACCATGTGGCTTGGTCCTATCCTGTCCACAGAGTGGTTCTGCTATATGCCTACCAGAGAGAAAAGGTAATTTCCGGTGATGCTCCCATTGTGCGTATTAGTGGGATTCGTGTAAAGTAGCATGTTTCAACACTCACTACAGCAAACTTCCAGTAGCCTATTAAAATATTCATTACCCTGCTTATTGATGTGAGCTTCTGCAGACATAGGAGCATTAGAGATCTCTTATAAACAGATTATATTTTTGTTAGAAACATTCTTGCTGAACTGTGGGAAGGAGGAAGTAGTATTAGAAAGAGCAAAGGCATTCCTATCCTGTGAATAGCACTCTAAAAAAGTCTATGAAGTTATATCAACATTTGAAAAAGGAGGCAGCATTCTGGCCCCTTTTGAACCAAGGTGTTTAAAGCAACAGCTCTGCAAGCTGTAGTTTAAGAAAAGACTGTCAATAAATCCTGAGGGACTGCAGATATATTTGTTAACTTCCAGTGTCAGTCTGAGTAAGAGTGTTTGTGTATTCATGTCAGTCATTAATTAAAGGCCCCTTGGGAGATTTTAAGATCTTCATCTTAGATCAGTGAAACTGTAAAGGACAAATTGGGGTTTGCAAATTGCCATAGAGATTGAGAGTAGTCAGTGAAAAGGATGTTCTGATATCATTGTTTTCCTCATAATATATCCTAGTGTAAGAAATGCTGATTTAAGTGAAATCATCAAACAAATATTTACAGTGCTAGTGGAAAGGCTGTAAAGGTACTTGTACTAAGTTGATGCTGAACATTTAGTAACAAAACCCAGCAGGTAAGTTTAGGGTGAAGCTACCTTCAGTTTAGCAGAAAATAATGTAGCACTCAAATGTAGCACTCATTAACTTTTCCATCAGCATTTATTTATGTCTTTGCAGTGGAGTTTGAAATTAAAGTGTGAAAGAAATAATACATATGTAACTGAATGTTTAGTCTTGTCCTTGTATAGAAGAGGACCCTCTGATCAGTCCTCAGAGGAAACATCAATATCTTTACAAAAGTTCTGGTATAGAGGAATATAAATAGAGTGAATGCAATAGGCAACCAAATATGAGTGCCTGAGTGTTCTGATGAGCTCTAAAAGTAGAATATGATCTATACAGTGGTAATTTTCGAGCTGAGGACCCAACATTCATCTCATGAATGCTGTGGATTTTGCTTCAACTAGCTCTCTTCTGGTCCCAAGGACTGAATGCCCAGTAGGAGCTGATGTACAGTAGATGTATTCCCAATGCATTTAGTTCTAGTCTAGTTTGTGGAACCTGGGAAGGCCCTGCAATGTGAGGCAACATGTGGCGAATGGGGATGACGAGGAGGCAAAATGAGTTCCGGATTTGAAACAAGATGCTGATGTAGACATACCCTCTGACATTCTGTAATGCTGGTAGTATCTGTAAGTGGTATAAGGTTTAGCAATTGCCACTGAAGTCAACAGGGTTTTACTTGTATTGATGTTTCTGAGAAAAGGGATCAGATGTTAGATTTTGTCAAAAAAACAGAGTCAGGCTTAAGTCTGTGTAAATTTACATGTCAACACATGTGGCTCTGATTGCCAAATTGGAGTCTAAATGTGCAACCACCAGATGTAATTTAAACCATATTAAATAGATCTGTAAAATAAATAGAGTCACACATGTTTCACCCAGAGATGAATTTATGCAGTTGCATCACTTGGTGTGGGAAGTGCTTATAGTTTTAAAATAATTACAACAATAATATGTGAACAGAATCTAGGTGCGATATTTTGCTTATTGTGAGCTGTATAATTCAGCACACAATTATCACAGTATTGCTTGCTGCTACAGGCTCTGCTTAGTAAAGGATAATGATGTAGACATAGCCTGGCCCAGGGAGCTTGCAGTTGAAGTGATAATCCTAAACATAATTATACATATGCCCAACTTCATATGTGAAGCCAGTCCAGTTGAAGTCAGTGGGGCACAAAGTTGTGCACAGTTGATCAAGCATGTGAGTAATGATTTCCCAGAACAGGACTTAAATCTTCATGCTGCAAAGGTCAATTGTAATATTCCTTGAATGTCTGTATATGAGGCTTCTTCCTTTCTATTTGGTTTTATTTTATTTTAGTGGCTTGCTTATGGTGGTTTCTGCAGAACTAGCACAAGTTTAAGAAGGGATTTAGAGTCTTGCTCCTGACCCATATAATGCCAAACATATCTACTCTGCCGCCCCGTTTCCTTCTGCAGTCTTAGATTACTCAGGTTGTCCTGCTGTGTGTATGAGAAATTCTGCCCAGCATCAGATCATGCCCCAGGAGTTACCTGTAGCAGTTTTATTTCCAGCACTTGCTGCAGCAGTTGCAATCAATGACATGCGCTACAAAATGCAGAAGTAAAATAACCTCCAGCTTTCACAGGATGTTCCATTTCTCAGAGTTGGAGTTCAGCATTTGAATGTGCCGATCTCTTGCAGGATGTCTGACTTGAGCAAAGTCATGTTGTAAGGTCCATTCAAACTCTACTAATAATGTATTTAAGCCTTTAGAAGTTAAAACCTGCTCCTACTTCCTCTGAAGGCAATGGGAGTCCTGCAATTGAGTTCAGTGAGAACAGGATCAGGCTCTAAGTCACTAAATAACATTTTCCATGGTAATAATTAACAACAGCAGTTTTGAAGCTAAAGAAATTAATAATTTTATTTGTAATGCAAGTTTCCAAAATTGCCTGTGGATTTAGGAAGAGAATCAAACAATTATCTGAGGCATGTTCAGGGATGACAAGCTCTAAAATCAGGACACATCCAGAGTTGCAGGCTGAGTGTGATACTGTAGGATGGATTAAGAACTATCAAATGCTGCAAGAGAAAGGTAAGTATTATTGATTGGAGGTGGGCTAGGAAAATAATATGCTAATAAGGTACATTACAGAGATCTTAAAACCTGGCAGATACATTTTTCTAGTGGAATGTTTGTAGTGTAAGGGGTTGCAGAAGGTATGTCTGAAAAGGGGAAGTTTAGTCAATCTTGGATGCTTTCTAAAAATGTTGTCTTGCCTTATGAATGCAAATCTCCTTTCATGGATTTAAAGCTCTGATTGCTGACATGGGGAAACCAGAAAGTTGGGGGGGGGGTTATCTTTTGTAAAATAACACCAAATGACATGGAAATCTCTTTGTTCTCGCATATGAATTTATCTTTGTTTTAGGATAAAAGGAACACCAGATGTGACTAGGACTGCATTAGTGGAAGAGAGCTGTGCAGAGCACTGCGGTTTTCATTTATTAGGGTTGTTGCAAACATTTCCCTTAGTGTCTTTCACTGAACCCCAAGTTTTGAGCTTGGGGTTCAAGAAAATTGAAAAACATAATCAGATTTAGGAACTGAGCTGTGCTGCGACATGTACAGAATTGCACCCTGGCTATTATTCAGTTGAGTTTCATTAATTCTGGTAGTCCTTCTATGTCAAAATTTATAACATCACATGAATTCAATCATATGGTGAAGAGTTTCATCATGTTCTATTGCAAGCATTTCTCACAGGTCTGAAGCAAAACTTCTCAATCTGATCATATGTGATGCTATACTAAATTACATGGTATTTTTTCCTATTCCCAGCATGGTGGTTTTGCCTTTTCAAGAATGCAGCTTTGTGAGAGATTCTGGCCAAAATTTTTGCTGTATTGTTTGTTTCTGCTTTGAAAACAATAGGGGAACCCACAGTATGGTCATGTAAACTAGAAATGAGGGATCAGCCCTTCTGTGGTTTTTGCCCACATACACAGAGTACATCTGAGACAACTTATTATTTTTTAGGAGGTAAATTATCTGCTGCAAGTTACCACCCATCAGCTGGCTGTTAGTAATTGTTCAGTATGTTCCCAAACCTGTAGAAATCGTAGGATAATTTAGATGACATCCTCAGTTGATGAAGATGACCTGTTATTCCCAAGTAATCTTGCTCTCCATCGAAAGAGACGCTATCTCCCCAAGGAACTTGAAAATGTAATACAATAAGATTTTGCCTGATTAAACTAAGTAACTGAGTATGAAGTAACTTATATTACATGAGTTAAAAGAGTCTATTAACTGCTCTATTATATTTCAGCCCTCATTAGCAAGATAATTCATCATACTAGAAAACGTGAGCTGTGCTTCATGAATTAGTATAGTAATATTCTGCACCTGATAGTTATTAATTCTACTTCAGTCTGTTTTATCATAATGTTAAACTATTCAATGTTTGATGAGACAAATAGAAGTCCATTTTCATGTTGTTCTGAGATATAGTATGTAAAATATTTCAGGATAATAATTAGATATTGGATGCTACTCTATTTTCAGAGGCAGAGCTAGTGATTGCTTGAAAATGATATTTAAATGACCCTACTCTGCTTAGAAACCATATAGCCTAAATTGTGCCATCCATTGCTGCTGGATGAAGCTCTGCAAGAACATTCTTTCAATGAGAAATGACACTATTTTTGTGCTGACAGTCTCTGTGTAATAATAGTGCTAGGTTTTGCCAACGAGCCACAATTGTTGCTAATATAACAGTTTGTTGAATTGTTGAATTTTGAATGTAGAGTAATTGAAAATGTACATTACTGTGGACTTCACTGGATGAGGCAGGGGAGGGTGGAATTAGAGTTAGCTTCTGGCTCTACTCTTGCTTAAATGCACGTGATGCAGTTTTGATTGTGCAAACAATTTTTTAAACCAGTCTCAGAAAGCAGCTATTTACCAGCAGTTAGCAGGAAGATTATGCTGGGGAGATGATACAAAAATGTTTATATTGACTTAAATTGAGATAGATTGCTTTAGCTTATTCCACATGCTATTTCTGATAATATTGAATGTTGGTAACAATTTCCCTCTGAGAAACTCAGAAATCTTTATAAGCATTTAATGATTTTTCTTTTGTAAAGCAAACTATGGTATATCAGTGTTGCAAGTACAGAAACACATAGTAAAGTAACTGGTGAGAAGAGAGCCTAGGTTTGCTGATTCCCCTCTTTAGCTTCTCTGTTGGTATGCTATTTCCTTTGGGCTGTGATGGAGTCAAGGGAAAATTTGATCTGTAGATACTGCAGTATGTGTTAAAATAACCTGGCACACTTACTGAGGAGATGTCAAAATTAAGTATGAATGTATCAGAACTTTGTTAATGTGAGCAAAAGAGGACTCGATTCTTGCTCTCAGGGACTGGAGGCAAATTCTCTATTGAGTCATATCAGGTTTCATATGGATCTACACTATTGGTTTCCACAGTGCTGCTCATGATGTATACCAGGAAGCTTGAGAAGGGAAAGAAATGATGTGGTTTTTCATGTCTGTGTATAACACAGAAAATACAGTTGTCTTACATTCTCTGCCAGGCATGGAGGTCCTTCAGGTATTAACCCTCTTCCTTCCAGGTTAGCTAGCATTCACATTTTATTTCTTACACCATTTCTGTATTGTCTAAAGCTTGTTTCTGTGGACAGATTTGTCTTTTGCTCATCTTTATGCTTGGGACTGTAAGGGAACAACAGTTTAGGATCTTATGCTTGCCATGTATGCTTGCCAGATAATTCCCTTATTCCTGTGTTTTGGAGAGGCTGGTCAGTCTTTAAAAAAGTATATATGGATGGTCGTACCCAGCTTTAATTCCCTTACTTTCCTGTATGAAGCTTTTAAATGAAATTGAGTGCTACTCTGCAAGTGTTACCAATTAAAGAAGATTCTCCTTAACTGAACTATTATAAGCTATGGTGTAATACATTCAAAAAGGGGCCATTTATAACTAATATAACAAATATTGTGTCATTTTTTTTCCTTTATATTTTGCAAAATATACTTCAGGAGTTATTTTGCCTACATTGCTAAGTATCTCCATCTAATATGGAGAGGTATCTCAAATTTATTCATGGTTCATGTCATAGAATCTTTCATTCATTTAAGAACTTACATTTCTAAACATAAATACAGATCTTTTTGTTCTTGGTTGAACTTGGAGTAGCATTTTCTGTTTATGAATACTGCATTGTTTAAAGGGTAATCGTTTGTACACGCTGAAAATACACAGTTTTTGATTGTATTTTAGATGCTTTTGAGATAATCAGTCTTCATAAATGGTCTGAGCTACAGAGCTGTGTAAAGAATGGATTTTCAATTTTCTGAACAAAATGAACAACCCCAAATTATTTTAGGTCAAGTGAAACATTTTTCCAACCTGAAATGAATTTTTAACATATTTTTGGCTGTTAATTTTTGTCAGTTTAAAATACTTTGAGTGAAAAACTCTAACAATGCTTTCAAAATCATTGAAACAAAGTGATTCAAAATTGCATGTGTTCAGGATTTATTTTTTCATTTTTTTCAGTGCTGCCTGGTGAAGAGGTCCAAGTTTGCAGATAGCTACATCAGACCTCTGACTGCATAATAAATTATTTATCTGAAAAGTTTTAGCCTGCTATACTATTGGCAGAAATTCGGCCTGGTGACCAGTGACTCCTTTCTTCCAGTCAGGACCCAGGAGTGAAAGGTCCTTTTGGTTTTTTTTCTGTGTTTACTCACTCCACTTAGGCTCTTCTTTAGCTGGTCTAAATCAGCATACCTCTGGTGGTTTTGTACCTGCTGAGGAGCTGTCCCTTCTGTTCCTTACTAATTCTTTAAATTCACTCTGGCTTGATTTTCAGTTAGTTCACCTTGACTTATTGTCCTTCATTATTTTAATATTCATTTATGTTTTTGATCACCTGCTGACTCAATCATTTCTGAGCCCTCGTGTTTCATTGCAATAACTAATTTCTAACACTAACAATCTTGACATTTTTAATCATTGTTTACTTTTTTTTCCTCCTTTTTCTTTTGGTGTCCTCATTAATCTTCACTAACCAAAATTTTTTTCTGACATTTCAACTTTTTTCATGATGATGATGATTATTAATTTACCTTTCACTTATTTAAACTCATTCAATTTCTTCCCGTTATACAGGGAAAATTGCTGTAGAGTCCATTAAAATCCCTCAGCTAATTCCTGGTGAGTTCTCACAGTCTGTATGAGTTCTTATTGCGAGAGTGGCATTTCTTGAGGATAAGTAATCCTCATCACCTTTCTTTGTTTTTGGAACTGGCAGCATACATAAGCCAGTAGAAAACATTTAGAAATTTTGAACTGGAATTTCAAATGGAAAAATAAGGTTTTTTTACTGTTTTAGTTGTTTAATAATGTTTTTGCTACTGCTGCTATTCTTTCTCCAAGGAAATACTTCACTGCAAACTTCTGATTTCCACCAGTACAGAGGAAAGATAGGACACTATTGTTGGTCAAATGATGCATCGAAGGTAACATCCACATGTAAAACGGATCTTTGCTTTGCACAATGAATGAATTTCTGTAGGTGGGTGCTCTGAAGAAGAGAAAAGCTTGCTACCTCAAGTTAACATTTGATGGTGAATAATTTAGTAATACTGATATTCTTCTAGTTCTGTGAATATTTTATGATAAGCTTTGTGAAGAATCTGTAACTTCAAGCAGAAGATTGGCTTGAAAAAACAGCTTATGCTTAGGTTTCTCTGAATATATACAGTCACTATTGTGTAGCTACACTCTTATTCATCTGATGCAATACACATCGTAGTTATAAATTAAAAACAAAGTCTTTACAGTACCAATTTCATGTACTGTACTAAAGAAAATCTTATTAGCAGTAGATTGACAGACATTCTTGATAATTTTGGCCCAATCATTTAATTGTCAGCTGTTTCAGTTTATCTGTAGTAAAATCAAAGTGGTGTGAGGGAGAAAAATTGAAGTAAAATCTTATGTAATATTTCACTTGAGATTTTTGTAGCATTTTAACTATGGCACTTATCTTAAACAGCTCCACAACAAAGATCAAACTGGTTTAATTCTGAAGTTATTGTTCCAGTTTTCCTTTTGAAAGTGCTGATTATTGAAACTTCAAATGTATCTGCAGCTTATAAATGCCTGAGAACATAAAACCCAGCACGCCTAAAATCTGACTTTGGTGCTTTTATTGGCTAATATTTCATGCTCTGAGTCTGATTTCTCACTCTGGAGCTCTCCACTGTAAAGCTGAATCAAAATCACAGATCAAATGCTGCTTTGGGACTAAAAGGGTATGCTGATGGAGGCTTAGAGAAGTGTGTGGAGAGGTGCTAGTCTCTAGCTGTACAAACTAGAGCTAATACTAGCATTCATCTGCTGGAGCAGTGGAATACACTACTCCTTACCACCAGGTATGCTGTGCTATAGAAAAAATCAGTTCCTGCTGCCAGATATTTTCAGAATGTTTCATTTTTTTTAGAATATTTCTGTTGTGAAATGTTTTGAGATGATGAACTGCTGCTTGAATTGGGAGGTAGAAAATTCAGGTATGGTTTTGATCTTGGTGGGGGCCAGAAGTCAGGAGCAACTGCTTCTGGCAGAGGTACTATCCTGATTTTGGTGAGAAATGTGGGCTGTGGAGGTCCCAGCTCATGGTAATAGCTTGTATTCTTGCATGTCAGAAGTGCCCAGGTTGCAGTAGTCCCTAAAGCTCAGGCTGGATGTGCCACTGTGGAAGGTAAGGTCTGCTATCCTGAGATCTTCTAGCTTGAGCTAGATCTGAACTCACCTGGGGATGCTGTTGTCCAGCAGCCTGAGCCTTTATCTGATGTAATAAGACTAATGGAATCTTCTCTTTCCAGCCAGCAGCCCTGGGCTGCATAGGGGTGAGCAGCCATCTGAGCCCACACGGTGAGGGATAAGGGTTCAGTGCCAGCCTAAGTTTTGCAGGGGCTGCAGCAACCGATTCCCTCTCTCTCCCAAATTCCCAAAATATACCAGCAGTTGAGGAGCATATCTTGGATTTGTGAGAGGCAGTAGCTCCCATGTCAGGTCACTCTGCTGTGCTTTTAGAAACCTGCAGAGAGTAGCGGCTCTCCCCTGGTAGCTGCAGGCACTGAGGCTACAGCTGTCTCTCCCAGAACTGGCAACTTGCCTGTCTTCCAACACAGCAAGAGATGGGGCAGCATACCACATCTTCCTGAGAATAGCAAGGACCTCAAGAAGCAATGATGAAAACATATCTTTCTAATAAACTGACTGCCATTAGCAGTTTTAATTTTGAGGGTCTCTGGTGCTATGTAAAAGCCTGAATTATATTTAAGCATATTTAATAATGGTTAAAAATATCCAAGTATTTTAGTCTGTGCCTCAGTGATGGACTGAAAAAGATCCTTGAGCCAATGTAAGTGTGCCATGAAAGTATAGGTCATTCCCTTTCTTCATATTGAAAAAAGGATTTATAGTAGGTTTTTTCAGTAGTACAATATTTGTTCTCAGGAACCAGTGCAGAAACCATTCTAATTAGGACAAGGCTGTTTTGCAGTTGAAACTGCTACCAGCTATTTTCAAACATCATTGTGTCATCTCCATGAAGTCCAAAGCCTCATTAAAAAGATTTTCCTCTGTGAGGCAAGAGGTTGAGTGTGATCTTTCTAAAATCTGGCTGAAATGCAAATAAATCCAGATTCACTGGGCTTCAAAGAAGTCATCTGGTACTGCCAGCCCAAAGAAAGTGATTGAAACTTTAAATAATATTTGAAAGGGCCAAAATGGGAGCACAGAAGTAATTTTGCTTTGCTGATCCAGTAGTAGGAAGGGCTGTTTTAGGGAAGACAAAGCACCACCAGTATCAGAACATATGAAGGCCAGATACAGTATCTCTATTTGAGCACCATTTACTCACCTGCAGGAATCCCAATTAACTGGAATTACCACCTCAATTAAGCAGCAGTCCTTGCCATTAAGTGTCATTAGGCTTAATTTGGTTCCCTGGGAAATGTCCCGATTAAGCGGATTTCATGATTAAGCACCTGTAATAAATGTTTTAGCTTACATCTAAAATTCCTTTTTATTTCATAGGATCTTATCACTAGCGCCCAAAGAGCAACTAATATGCCAACTACTACTTTTGTAATTTTCTTTTATTAATTGCCTTTTATATACTAACTTCTTATCTTGGCTTTGCAAAGTTTTGACAAGGAAATCTTTATATTTTTGCATAGTAATTTTGTAATGCAAATGTATCCCTGTATATCTCACTGCTCTTGCTCTCTGACAGCCTGGATAATACTTTATCACTATTTCTTAAAAGAGCAGCGAACCTCACATGAACATCAGCCATATTTTAAGTACCCCACTTGCTGTACTTTGGAGGAAGTTAACTTGGACAGCCTTAGTTTTCTTCTTGGTGGAAGAATAATATTTCATGACCAGAAACAGGTTTGGAAAACATCTCCATTGCCAGTCTGTTCAAATGATCATGCATTAGGTATTCTTTCTCTAAAACAGGTGGTAACAGATAAGCTGTGTTACAGGAAAGATCTCTTGCCTGAGTCAGCGGCCTAATTTAGGGTCCACATCATAGATTCCAGGAGAAGGTAGAAGTATCCAAGACAGATGTAAATAAGGGACAAGATCAATCCAGCCACAGCAATCCCAATGCTTTGCTGAGGTTAATTTACTTTACAACTCCTGAAATAAAGCCCTCTGGAGGTACTAACAATATAATGAGAAATGGAGTGAGGAATTGTGGGGTTTAATGCTGCAGATACATGAAGAGCTAATACCAGCTTGTGGTAGCTTGTTGAGATGTGTAGTCTACAGACAGAAGAGATGACCAAGATCCTTTGCAGTATAAGCTGACAGCTCCATATAATCATGGTGTCAGATTTGCAAGATTTGCCTTGAATAGTGAGAACAGTGCATTTGCCAAAGAAACATGGTATCATTGAAAAGTGTGTATTTGTGGAGCTCCGAATATGCTTTTTGGAAACATTTCTGGTTCACTGACCCTCCACTAAAATCCAAGGCTGGAATCCAAGAGATTCTCAGCAGGGATTTTGGGCCTTACAGCCAAAAGCAAATTTATGCCGACTTTATAGTGCAAGTCATTAAATGGTCACAAAACCACTTCACTTCTCTAAAGGAAGACCTTAAATTTACTTTATTTACTTTTTTTGCTGAATTTAAATTTACACATCAGATAAAAGAGAATATGTGTGGGCAAAATGTGTTAAAAATAGTCAAAGAAAGCAAGGAAAAGGAAATGGAGTTATATTTCCAAGAAATCAAACTGTAAAGGAATAGAATGGAACTGAATAAGGATCTCCTTTAAACAACTCTCTCTAATGGGAATGCATGACCAAGGAATCTTTATTGCATGTATGAAAGATCAAGGGGTTTTAATCACAAAATAATGATGGGAACATTCTACATTAATGTGTAGGGTCACAAGGCACTGAAAAAATGGGAGTTTCCTTCATGGCATTATGTACAGAAGGTTTAAACATCTTGAGCTTGTGCCATGTACACATTCCTTAAGTGGACAAAAAGCGATGAAGAGGTCTTGTCAGGAAGGGAAACACTTCTAGAAACAGTTATAAATACAAACCAATATGTTTTTTGTTCCCAAAATGATATGGAAAACATACCAAAAAGAATAGAAACTGTTTAAAAGTTTTCTATCCTGGCTCTGTATTCCCCTATTTTCCTCCAATCCAGGTATTCAGCAGCAGAAACAATATGAGAAATTTTGACACTTTCCTGTACATAATCCTGCAATTGCACTGGTCAGAGAAAAAATATTGAGATTTATAAATTGCTTAAAGTAGGTTTTTCTTTTGATGTGTGAACAACTCCTGTAAATGTTAATGCTAGGACTGGGCTTCAGAGGAGAAAGTACCCCTTGCTGTACTGTAGAGTTAAGACAGAAGAAAATTGAGGAAATGTAAAAGCCCATCTGGCTTGGCATTCCTGCGATTTATTTGGTTTTGGAGCTATGAAGAAAAGAGATAATTAGATCTCTCCCATCTGTATAATTTTACATAGTTTTCTGCATACTGAAATGCAGATAAGTTAAATTCTTTCTGTGTTTTCTTCCTTGGTTGCCTTAGTTTCTGTGTCAACTTTCTCCCCCTCCTCCCCACTTCTATGTAAAATAAAATAGGTCAGTACTTCTACAACTGGGTTGTTTACACTGCTCATGTAACAGAGTTGAGAGATGGATCACTGACCAAAAGGCTTCAATCACTGTGTGCTTGGAGCATGCCAACGTAACATTTCAAAAGAAATAATCGTAAAGATTGGTAATGGGCCTGGGTACTATGAATAAGCAGGTACCTGCTTCCAAAGAGGAATTTGCTGCTCTTCTCTAAAAAAAATGGTTTTTCATAGTGTTTATCCTGAGCAACTTCAAGCTATATAAGTGATTTTTTAACAGTTCGAGAGATGGTACTTCAGCTATGACTGCAGATGTGTATAGATGCTTCCTACTGACTAATTGCTTCAGATGCAATAAAATTCTCAGGAAAATTAAAGGTGAAGCTTTTGAAATAATTTCCTTAGCTGAGGCCTCTGCGGTCACAAGAGGTGTTCTGTCTGCATGGGGAAATGCACAGACATGTCCCTTTAACTTGGACATTACAGTCTTTTAAGAACAGTGCTGTAAAGCTGTCTAGACTCAATGAAAATAACCAGTAAAATAGCTTGCCTGGAATGATTCGGTATTCTGGCCAGCATGCTAAGTAATATTCTAATATTTCCAGTAATATCACCAATGAAGGACTTCATATATCCTAAAGAGCTCCATTAAACAGAAAATTCTTCAGATTTCTACCTTCAGTTATAAAGTCAGGCTGATTTCTGAGACCTCTGTATGCATCTCCAATGAGAATTTGCACGTTTGCCATCAATCAAGAGCAGGTGAAAAAAAATATTTTACTTGCGAATGGAAGGCTTAGTGATCAAGAGAATCATATCAGGTTAGAAATATTTTTTTGCTAAATGTTGTGTATTGGACTCTTCATTTCCTATTTTATTCTTATTGCTATAATATTTTAATAATGGCATGATCAACATGGTGTTCAAATGCTTGCATGTGTCTTACCCCCTACTGATGAACTGACCTCAGTTGTCTGAATCCTGCAAAAGAGGCCCCTTTATTATTAGTTTTGTTCTTTCACATGGTCAGAAATCCTCCTGAGGAGGGGGCTGGTATCTGTAGAAAGCATCTGACTTCTAAACAGATTGCAGGTTAAAGGAGTTGCTTGGACAATACAAATAAGTAGTCATTTATTATATGTAAATATAACAAGTTGACACAAAACCCATAACTTCAGTCAACTAGAAAATAATACTATAACTGAGATATGTTTTTTGAAGTTGCTGTTTAGCTTCATATAAGGGTAGAAAATCTCCTGTAGCTCAGATGGGCTTATTTGAAACCAAGGCTTTTGATGTTATAATGTGCAGTCTAAATTCATTAATCCCTCTGCTCAAAAAAAAAAATTAAAAAAATGTGTCTCTTAAATGAGTAATAAACATAATAATGAAAATAACTGCTAGGAGAACATGAGTTACATCACACTTCGTGTTCCAGCTTAAGATGAAAATTAACTTTGGAAACACAGGTTACACTAAATGAATTTAATTTGTGTTTTGATGCAGAATGTTTGAACATGTTGTTATTTCTGGCACCAGGGCTGATAGCTATTAAATGAGAACATCTAAGAACATCAAAGGAACTGGACCTTTTATACTCTTCAGCACCCCCTTGGAGATGTTTATCTGGGCTGTTATCTGGATCCCATACAAGCATCGAACAATGTGCCAGTCTCACCAAGTTACTCTCTTTTCCCAAAAGTTCTGACGCATGCATTTCCTGCACAAATGTTCCATATTTTAGAGTTCACTACAAGTGCACAAATAGAAGTAGTTTGTAATAACAGACTTGACTGTAGATACTCGAAGTTTTTCTTCTATAAAGCATTTGAAATAGAAAAGAAAACTTCCTTCTGTTTGACTCAAACTAAGTTTCCAGATGTCAGGGTCAGAGGTTGGAGATAAAAGTATCAGGTTTTGGCCTACTCTAACTAGTCTCCAGGCCCAAATGTGTGAGATCTTCCCTAGAGGGGGTTCCTTTTGTACTGGTTCATTTTTCTTCTTTAGCTTCTCCCAGTAAGTGGTCCCATTCCATGCTGCTGAATTATGATACTTCATCTCAATCGTTAAGACACTTCAAACTTGTATTTACTATTTAACACTTGGCTGCAAGTCAAACCTTTTAAATATCTCTTTTTAAAACTTTTCCACTTTTGAAGGCTGTTAATTCTTTTCTTCCTGAGGCTTCAGTGACTGTGTGCGGGTCCTCTCAGCTGACATTACAAGACTCCTGCTCCAACTATACCAACAGTGTGCAGTAAAACAAGAGGCCTTACAACTGACACACAGCCTCAGAAGGTGTATAAAGGCTGCAGGATATTAGCCCTGCCAAGAGGAGATCTTGGCATGTTCACCGGCTTTTTGGTTTGTTTGGTTTTTTCAGCAGCTGAAATTCTTCAACTACGTGAGGTTAAAAACACATTCTGGTGCGCAAATGAACAAGGGGGCCTGGAAAGTGAGTCAGATATTTATTAATGTAAATATTAGGGTTTAAAACAATAAAATGAAGATTGTGAGAACTAATTGTAGGTATTAGGGTTCAAGTCTAACCCATTTCTGATCACAGGGTAAGTACTTTGGCTAAACCCTGAAGGCTTACATGTGTGAATAAAGCACCCTTCTGGTCACAGAGAGATTGTGGACACAAGAGACCCTGGGGGCATTCCTCCTGCACTCCTTCTCCATGGGGAAAAATGTACCATTTGGTTACTGATTCTGACTTCTCCAGTCGTTCTCTTCCTCTCTGCTTCCCTAGACATTTGCATTCCCATGTGGTGCACAAATGTGAATGTTCCCCATACCTTCCCCAGCAGTGCTCTCCTGTCTTCACTCATGGAAGCATGCCAATTCATCTGCATTTGGCAAAGAAGGCAGAACAGAATTTGAGAGGTGACCAACACCGTGGCATTCAACATACAGTTTGAAGAGACCAGAATTTTAATGGTGGCTTCAGAACTGTGGTTTTGTTCCCATGACCTCTGTTGAGTCAATCCAGTACGTGGAGCAGGAAACAAAAGTAGATCCTTCCCAGGTACTAAAGGAATAACCAGTAAAACCTCTGAAGATAATTGAACTGACACTTGCAAATGAATACCTAAGGTAAGGAAGTAAAGTCACACTATCTATTCCAGAGCCATTATTTACATTGGAAGAAAGGTTCACCTACAAGTGCCAATTTCTACCTTAGGGCAAGGTATCAGAAAACATGGAGGCAGAAAACACCTATTAGGTTGCCAGGTTCAGCCCCTTGTCAATATTGGGTTTTCTCCATATGTATTGTGTGATGCTTTGTGCTGTCTGGTTTTAAACAATTCAGACAGTAGGAACTTGACTATTTCCCTTGGATGGTAATGTTACAGCAGTCTGAAATGTGCTTACTTTTTCTATGACAGGGCAATTAGGGAAAGTCAGATTCCCTAGAGGAATGAGGCAGTAGGAGAGTCTGCAAGTTATGGTAGTGTGGAAAAAAAGCTTCTTTTTGTAAGCTGTCAAGGAGTTCCTTGCATGAGGGCAGTGATTCAGAAGCCAAATGAATGGTGAAATCAGTGGAGGAAATGGCTGCTGACAGAACAGAAATATTGAGGGGAAACTTCACAAATGTCAAATCTAGCGTGGGTTCAGGTCAATAATCACTAACAAGTTGGTGTGGTTGTAGAAATAGGATTTCCTGTAGATAGGGGACTGTCACAGTGGGACTATGATAAAGATGAACTCAAAGAGACAAGAAATGGCCAGACATATAGGAATGAGAAAAATTTCCATAGTAAAATCCTGGGATCAGGATGTGCTGGAGTCTTGCTGGTAGTAAAGCAACAGTAGTTGTGGGCTGGGGCAGGGAAGAAAGTCTGGGCTGGATAAGGTGCAGACAAGGGAAAAATAGATCGCTTTATGACGAGACAGAGCAATATTTGATGTACTGTACATGCATTAACATTGGTAAACAGGATTATTGTAACTGATTATTTTGTTGTTGCTAAAGCAGCAAAGAAGAGATTTCTTATCTGTGTTGCTCTACTGCAAATGCACAAATTGCTCCTTTGTGTTATATATCTATTTGCATTATGGTAGATTCATTTTTTTGAAGGAGCACACATTTTTGTAATTTTTGCAGCTGCTATTTTATACTTTGTGTGTTTAGTTTTTGTGTATGGAAGTGCCTGAATGGCATTTTTTGCTTCAGATGGCTTGTGTGCTGGTTCCTTTAGTTTTGGTTTGAAGTAAACCCACACTGTCCACCTGTGCTCTTTTGACTTAATTTTGTTTCTCTTCATTTAGTGCCATTGTTCTGATTCATTTTATCCCCTACCCATTCTGAAATTATGAAGCTTCCTATCAGGTATTTATGTTTGTCAACTACTTATAGGTCAACTCTTCTGGAGTTTTTGTTGCGTTGACCTTTGTGAAGTCAAAGTATTATGTGAGGTCCAACACAAAGCCACATGGTTCCCTCCTTTTGTCCACCAGTAAACTCACATAGGAGTTAGTGAAGTAACCAGAGAGCTCAGAACAACTTCAGGACAAGTTCAAGATCAGTTGCTGGATCTCAGCTAAAGGAGCAGTTCAGTGCAGTGCTGCCACTGCTTCATACTTTTCTGGTTAATGAGGTCAAAATCAGGTATGGTTCCAATAATATTTTAAAAATTAACCTGGAGCTTTTGCAAATGTTGGCTCAATTCTTTCTGAGGCCCATATGACTTAAAAATATTTTAATATGCAATATCTGGTTTGTTATTAGGTTTCATAAACTCTGTAGCTTTACATATTTTTCTGTTCTAAGATGTGCTTTCAGTCTGTTACTAAAAACACCTGGCAGGGGTTATATTCTTCTCATGCATCATTGTTAGGAGAGAGATTTCAAAGCAAACACCCTCAGATGACTACCTGACAGTGAAGGGTGAATAGAAGATAAAGTAAAATTCATATTTAGAAAAAAAAAATGAATTATTTGGGAGTTGACAGTTCAAAACATGAGCCTTATAGCTGGTCAGAGAGAATCTTAGTTGTATGTGTGGAAAAAATTTGCTGGGCACTTTGACAGAAAAATGCTTGTGAATAGCTGGGCCATGGGCAGCAAGTGATCAGGATGAAAAACCAAAGTGATGCCTGCAGAGGCACTGCTAGTGTTGCTCTGGGACAGAGCAGAGAGCAAGGAAGCAAGAATTATGTGAGCTGAGCACTGTCAAGGAAGAGCTTGGATCTGTGAATAAAGAAACCACTTGCAGTCTGATTCCTGCTCTGCTTGCTCTCTGACAGTGTCAGGTACTGGAGGTGATGTGATTTACCTAACAGTCTTGGATTTGTATTTGGTGTTTTGCATCTAGAAAAAACAGCTTCAATCAAGGTTTTATGCTGGGGGTTTTTTCTAGCAAAGTTTGCGTATTGCAGAGAAAATATGTTGTTGCTTTTCCCCTTCACTCTCTCCATTTTTACTTCCACTGCTTGTAATGGAAGTTGCATATCCTTCACTCTCTCCATTTTTACTTCCACTGCTTGTAATGGAAGTTGCATATCCTTCACTCTCTCCATTTTTACTTCCACTGCTTGTAATGGAAGTTGCATATGTAACGGAACTGGGGTAGGTCACATCCTCACTAACAGGCGGTCAAAATAACTCAGTAATTGATATCACTAAATTACTAGGGGAAATTATTGATTCATGTCATACATATATATGATATATATTTATATAAATGATTCCTCTCCTATGTTTCTATATGTGTTTGTGTCAATAACTACTTTTATTTTCTTTAAATCAGCATCAATGAATCAAAGTTTTAGACTTCCCTGGACAGCAAACATTTTTTGACAGGAAGACCTGTAATGGGGTAATGTACTTTCTATTTCTTTCTTTCATCTGTTCCACAGTTTTTATGTAGCTTTAAAATACATTAAGTCTACTTGAATATAGTAGCTATAAGAGAACCAATAAATACTTTAAATGAAAACTTACAGTTTGATCACCTCAAATAGAATGAAGGAGAGATACACAGCAAAGTCTTTTTGCAGATTTGTTTTTGGTTTTAAAGCCACAATTTTTTCCAGTTTGTTTTTAAAGAAAAAGAACGACTGTTCCAGATTTGGAAATAAATCACGAGGTCACCTGAAAAAACAAA
The DNA here is from genome assembly GCA_009867235.2 of Psittacus erithacus. Taxonomy (NCBI): domain Eukaryota; kingdom Metazoa; phylum Chordata; class Aves; order Psittaciformes; family Psittacidae; genus Psittacus; species Psittacus erithacus. The sequence continues at coordinate 34,615 of WYDI02003390.1, forward strand.
CCTTCCCTTCCCCCCCAAATAAAGTCCCTCTTAACTCTTGTTTCACTCCCAAAAAATGTTTTTTTTCTCAAACTGGACAAAATCTATTTTATTTGAGACACCATGGCCATTCTGATTGCATGTTTTAATAGTGCTGTGATTGACCACGAGTATCATTTGATTATATTTGAAGAGGCTTTAGAGAGTCTATGCAGACATTTAAAAAATACTATTTAGAGTCATCTTCCATGTATATCTGGATTCTAGCTGTAGTTTCGCTTTTATAACTTTGGAATAACTCCATGAAGGTCAACAAGCTACTTCAAATTTAACTATTTTCTGATTTTATCATCTGGTTTTTGGTATCTTAGCAATTGCTGTAGGACTCTGGAGATGGCCAGAAGGTTGTCATTGACAGCAAATACTGTTCGTAATTGGTGTACAGTATACAAAGGGGTTGTTTACGTTACTGTCTTTCCAACTCCTTTTCTGTCAACTTCAGTTCTCCTACACTTGCCCTTGTGCACAAGACAAATAGGATCAAAAAGGAAATACATGGGGCAATAACAAAAACATAAATAGGGAATACATGGGGCCAATACATGGGAATACATGGATCTACCAGTAGAATTTCCAGTATTTAGTGTCAGTGAAGTACAATAACTTCCTACAATATCAATTAATTGTCAGAATTGGACTCTCAAAGAAATTATTGAAAAAATGTGCTTAGTTTCTGCATAACCATGTCCTAGAACATGGCCTACTTTCTCCATTAGATACACTGGTTTCAATTAAACTATATGAGCTTAGTGAAAACACCCAAACTTGATTAATAGACTTCAAGTGGCTAGAAAATCCTTCAGTTATTAGATAAAGAAAGATTCTGTATCTTGGGCTATTCAATGACTCATATCAAATAACCAGTGCTACTTCTGCCCAGGCACTTTGCTTCCTAAACTCCCATAAACTGTGGGTAAAATCCTGTCTCCTCTTCAACTGAAAGATCAGTCAAGACAGAGGAAAGAAAGAAATAGAAAGTACATTACCCCATTACAGGTCTTCCTGTCAACTGAAGATCAGTCAAGACATCCATGGTTTTGAGATGCCACCTTGTGCCTGACATATATTAATCATATCTTCAGCTGCTTTAATCTGTCACTGGTAGCAGATTTTCCAGGCCCCCTTCTCAGATTTTAACTATTTGCCAACCTCCTTTTAGAGTATGGTCAAAAAATCTTTGTCAGTTGTAAACATTATGTTTGAAAATTTTGCTGCCTTTGCACAAGAAACTTGGCCAGTGAATCACAGATAGTTGTGTTTGCACATGCTTTGTAGGTGTTTATATCATGGGAGGGGTGGGGTGTGGATGAAAGTGCATGACTCATGGTGGACAAGCACTAAAAGAACCCAGCAGCAATTCAGCCTTGTCCACGATATGTTGCTTTCTCCCCCTTTCCACCCTACATGTTATCAGTAAATCTACCAATTAAGTACAAGTGTATATATTTTTAAAAATCAAATTGATTTAAAAGTAATTATTATAAAATTCAGATGGAGCTATACGAGAAACGCAGTTAAAGTGTATTTGTATCTTTATTTGTATTGTAACTGTATTTTAAAGTAAATGGAACTAAGCCATTTTACTTAATAATTTTCTGCTCAATAACACAGTGTGAGTAACAATGCATATAAACTCAATGAGTGACTTTAGGCTTGTGTAAATGGGTACTTTCCAGTCAGAGCTTTATAATAATTTTCATAATTTAAATATTTTCCCTTGACATTTAGTAATATTAAATGTAGCCTTTAACAGAATTTTTAAATTAGTATGGGTTATACTTTAATTTCATTAATGATCCTGATAGTTTCTGAGTGATCCCATTATATTAATTCTTCTTTAACACTGAGTTATTTACTCTTTATTTCTGTAATTTTCTTTTGGTATTATTCCTGACTCGCAGCGTCTAACTGATTCTGCTGATACATTAAAAAAAACAAAAGGAAAATTAAATAGCTGCCCATTTCAGGCAAACAAAATGTTCTTACAAATTAGTCTGTAGCTAAAAGATGCGGAGCAAAAAGGTATTGTGGAATGAAAAAAAAAAATCCTTTCATGATAAGTAGAGTCTATAAGTTAAACATGAAAACAAAATGCTATAGGTACAGTTTTACAGCTCACAAATGCTGAAATAAATTAATAATCCAGGGGCTTAAATCTTAAATGGCTTTTTAAACTCTTTATAAAAGGACCTCTGCAGGCTTTACCCGTGTTTACAATTTACCAGCAGCTACCTGACTGTATAAAATAATAGAGAGAAAATTTAAAGGGAAAAAATGTACAAGCAGGTTTTATATCTAAATTTGGGCCAGTTTCAATGAGGCTGGAAATGCATTTGGCATTTAAAAACCTTGTGGTTCATAATGTGTATTCTTCTCAAAAATAATTTTTGTAATACGTCTCCAAATGCTAGATGTCTTTATACAGTTGAAAAAGAAAAAAGCATATTGTAGACAGAAAAAGACTGGACAGCCAAAAAAAAATATTTACAGTAATTTTCCTAATTGAAATAATTATTTCATCACTGTGTGATGCTGCTTTCAATAACATATGCATTACTAGCAATAGATTATGGGCTGAGAATTGCAACCTTCTCTTTGACCGTGCTGTGAAAAAAGCAGGGATGGTTTATATGAGGAAGATTCATGAAGATTGAGACAAAGAAGAATTGATCCTGTGGACATCTTGGTGCTTGTCCTACATTGCAAAAAAAATTTAGCTGTACAGCTTTTCCAATTTGGGCATCAGGTCCTCCCCAGGTATTTGCTCCCCAAACATTTCCTCACTTCTCTCCAGTAGCGGCCTTCTTTGTATTACTGATCCATCTTCACCCTAGAAGTTTGCTTTCTTAGTGTCACCTGTATTCTATGTAGAAAATGCAGCTGTTTTGTGCTAGAAAACAGGCAATAACTGCAGTCCAGTGTTCCTGTGGAGAGGAAAATTCTGGCCTTTGAGTAATAAATGTTTAGTGACTCAAGACAGTAGTTTGTCTTACAGTTTGCAGTCCAGTTGCTGCAGTCCTGCTCAAAGTCTTGGACTGCAGGCCTCAAGAAAGCCCTATCTGTGCAGCTGATACTGTCTTAACTTACAGGATCTTCAAAAGATAATATGCAAGTATCTGTAAAAATATAGCTGTAAAGCATCATCCAGGAGTACACTGCTAGCTTGTTGGCTCCTCTACTGGCATAGAGTTTTGAAGTTTGTTAATGGTAATAAAAGTGAAAATGACTCCATCTGTTAAGAGAAATGTTTACTCTTCTGTACTAGGAAGCTTGCGTCTCTCTGCAGCTTATTGTCAGATTTACTTTGTCAGTTTTACATCAAGCAGCAGGAAAAAGAAAGCATAAAAATCAAAATGAGCTGAAAAATACCTTTCAAGCTGATTTACGGAATACAATATATTACTGAAAATGATCTGCTTCCTTTGATGTTATCCAACACACCATACTGTGCATAGTTTATAGATACAAGAGGTAAGTGATTCTTAGAAAAATGCACGCTCTCCAAACAATAACAATTTGAACAGATTAATTCCAAACCCTCTGAAATTTACTCTCTGTACACATTGTATTATAATATTGATAGAAAAATACAAAAGAAAACAAACAGTCTCGGAGATATCTGAATTTTGTGCTTTGAATTTAGGCTGATACTGCCACTGAAATTGAGATTACAGAGTTTGCAAAAGAGTGAAGAAAAATACCCTTCAAAATCAGGTAAGGTCAAAGACTTACACACTTCAGGTCTTGATTTCTGCAGGAGGGCTCCAGCTAGGTGCTCAATTTTCCTGCAACATAACAAATCTGGTATTTGCAAGGAATCTAGAGCATACGGAAGTAAAAACAATCTTCTGCTCCCTTGTTGCTTTCCTTTTTCCCTGTGGCTTTTTGGACCATGTAGTTTCTCTTCAGAAAAAATAACAGAGGAGAGATTCTAAATAGCTATCCTTCCTTTAGGATGAGGCTCACCTTTTTCCCTCCTGTTGTGTGTTCTGCTATCCTTCAAAGTGAAGGAGTGGTATCTCTTAAGTCTTTGTTATTTAGCAGCTGTGGGAATTGAATTCATTTTGCCTTGAGTTACAGACAGCCCTTCTCATCACAGTAGCTAAAATCTCCTAATTGTTAGGGTCTGTACCCACTCCAACATGCCTGAGGAAGGGCAGTCATTGCTGCCGCTGAGACACGGTATGACCATAAGAAGTTATTTGAACTGCGGGACATAAGTGCACACATGGCCTGTGATCCGACTCATGTGTGATGAGGGATTCAAACTTTTGCCATGTGGTGGCTGCAGTCTGGTTTTGGAGGGAAGGGTGACCCTGCAGCCAGGGTGGAGCAAGTCTGGCTAATGAGTGGACTAGTTGCTCAGGGAGCAGAACAGTTTTAGGTGACCTGGAGGTTGGGCATCACCAGAGACTGATGTCCGAGGCACCAGTACTTTCCATAAAAGTACATAAGAGGACTTTGACATCTGTGGGTGGATGACGCTTAATTCTAAACAATCCTGGTGGCTAGGGTATTTCACTGGCCATCGTTTTACTTCAGAAGGAAGTTACTTACCCCCAGCCTCTGCATAAACACAGTGGCGAGTGCTCTGTTCTCTTAAGGAATGACAGTGAGCCTCATTCCCCAAGTTTTTGAGGGAACTCTCTAATCTGCTGATCCTAAATCAAAGCACTGACCTGCCCAGGATTAAGTTTTAAGGTGTGTCTGGGAAACTTGCAGATAAAACACATCAGGGCTTTTAGAGACTGGGAGGGGTTCTCTGGATTGCACTTCAGAGCTGGGGCGCTACATACCATGAGGTGCAGGATCATTCAATTACCTTCATATAGCTGTCTAGGGCCATTTAAGGAGCCTTATTATCTTCTGCTGGCCTCAAGAGGCTATTCCAGGAAGTTCTGGTATTTGCATATTGGATATCATATCCACTATCTCCATGTGTTAGAGACAGAGCAATTTTTAGGGAGTGGAGCTGAGTCCTTAAGTAACCTGCAGAAGGTATGTGCAAAACTCAACATGCTTGAGACAAGCCTCAAATGTACTTTCTCTAAAGCCTAATTTAGTCCATACCCCAACCACTAGCCAAATCGGTTTGCTCCTTCCCCAGAGTTTCTTGTTTAAGTAAGGGGCTTTTATTTTGCTGCTTTTCACTAGTAAATAGCTGAATGTTCGTTCCAAACTTGATGTCTGGAAAGCCCTAGAAATCTTAATGCTGTGATCTTTGAAGTCTTACACTCATCCACTTCTTTTCATTTCAAGCACTCAATCTTCTTTCACAAAGGACCCACAAACTGTAGCCAGAAACAGTCCTAAGAAAGATGCAGCTAAACTGATCAACATTTTCTGTTCAGTGGTGACTTTCATCTTCTCCTCTCTGTTATATTTTCTCTATCAGGTCAATATTCAAAAGTAGATTTAATCCTACTGATATTGACAAAATTAGTTTCACAATTAGTGACTCGATTTCACACATGCATCACCATTTGTAGGATAATAAGTCTGTAATATATGGCACTCATCAGAGTAAGGGATTCTCTCTTGTTTGCGGTTTGCTGCATAAAGAGTACTATAGGTCTGATCCATGCCCTTCTTTTTTGTCAATATTGAAAAAAAAAGTAACATATTATGGAAACTGTACATAGACTTTACCCAATAGAATTGAATGCAATGTTTGAATATTTTGTAGAAGTTTCATAATGTCTGGGTTTTGTACACTTATACTGTCAGCTGCTAATACAGCGTATCAAGTTTTCATTATGTGTAGCTCCTGCATGCTTGGAAGAGGCTCTTCAATGAAGTAAGCAATGTATTTTGATTGACAGCTAGAAAAAAATTAAAAGTCTATTTTTTGTTTTGGTTGTTTGGGGTTTTTTTGAGACATCTCTTGAATCTGAAAGGCATTTGGAAACTTGAGAGGTGCCTGAAATCCAATGGGTATAAGAAAAATTACTGAGTTCTTAGCATTATTCCTGTATCAGGTTAGTTTATTATATTTGAAGTTTAAATTTTAAACAATTCATTATCATATTTTGATGATTCCCACAGAAGAATGAAAATAAAAAGTGCTTAAAAAGAAACATATACTTAAATTTTGGCAGATAAGTCCTTCTTAGTTAACACTTCACAGAAATTACCTGTATGTACTTGACAACAGCATACAGTTTTCATAAATCTGATTCTTATGTTCTCAGGCAAAATATAAGGAAAGAACAGCAAAAAGGAATATGCCAGAGATGACATCTGGGCAAACTCACTGAACAGTAAAATCTCAGTAAAACAGTAAAATGTACTCATCTACAGTAAAAACCTGGAATATCAGCAAAGCATGTAACTTTGGGTCATTCTGTACTACTGTTTCTGCTGATCCTTAGACAATGGCCAGATGTGACCATTTTTTTCTCTTAAATGCATGAATAATGTTGCACATCCTATTGGCCAACTGAGCCTGATGTTCATGATTCTGTTACCTGTCAGTCAAGTGACAACAGTTGTCTGCCCCTGAACTGAGTCCTGAAATCTTTCCAATTGCCAGAAATACTTTATTAAGTTGAGGGTGTTTTGGACCTCATTTTTAAGCCTCACTACTGGTTCCTCTTTGGATGATGGTCACTTAGATCCATTTTTTACTATGTCATGAGGATGTCCCAGTCATATAATTAGTGCACTAGATATAATTTTGTTTTCCTATGGTCTCATTTGTAAGTGAGGCATTATCCAAATGGCTGTGGTGGTACAGTAACCTCTGATCTTGTGCTGTTGTCCAAGGTGTACTGCTGCTGCAAATCAAATCATCAGCAGAGAACATGTCCTCATTCTACCCAGGGATAAAGCCACTGCTTTTAGTAATCTGAGCTGTGCTTAACTGACTACAGAAATAGCCTATAATCGAGGATGTGAGAGTGAGGAAAAACTGGTATGTGACTCCTAACGGATTCTAGTAACATAGATGAATAAGAGAAAAGGCAGGTATCTTAATGGGTGCAGATCTCTACATATCATATCACCTGCCAGAACACAATGAACATGATATTGCTAAGCATTGAAAAGGTTTAACATGCAGCAGCCATAAAGTATCCTTGCTTCTCAGTTTGGTTGGAAATTTGGAAAGGTCTTTACATCTGCACCCTCCCTTTTGTAATGGTGTCCAGTTGTGGATTTAGGGTGCTTATTTTAAAAAAGCATTGGTGTTAAACAGCTATGGTATAGACAGCATCATGTACCATACAGATGTTCCGAATCTTATCAGTGCATATTATGTGGCTAGCAAATACTACACATGAGAAAACAATTTCCACTATCTGTTGTATATAAGGTTTTTGCTGAGTTCATCCTGTCACCTAACTTTTTTGTAGCACAAATTCACATGATGTGTAGGCACTTCAAAAATAACACCTAAATTTGTTTTGGCTTTGTTTTATCTAAAAAGCTTTTTCAAATTGCCCAGGCATATTTTTGTCCCATATCACCAGCAGGACTGAAGCTCAGAATATGTTATTGTTTTCTTGATGTGTTGTGTTATCCGACATCTGCTTTCTTTGTCATGCCAAATCCTTCAAGCAATATTTTGAAAGACCTGAAAGATATTTTAAGTAGTAAACATCTTCTGGTAACAATACTTAATTTCATCACTACTCTTAAAAATTTTGTCTGCATGTTAATTGCTTTTGAGTTTCCATACGGCCTCTCCATTAGTATTTAGGATTTTATTTTTTTTTTTCCTTTTTACTACACACCTCAGGTAACCAATGCCATAACTTTTAGAAAGATAGTTATAAAAAGGTAATAATCTTTGTGATTTTCTTTCCCTGATTCCCTTCAGGCCAGCCTCTTGGACAGAAGAAAAACTGAATTGTTAATGCATGGGAAAACAAATACAGTGATTTTATATGTACTGTAGTTTGAGTTTTTCTCTGTAGCATTCCTTTAAAAACACTGTTGCATAGTTATCCTAATTACATGGTTGCTGTCTGGCCAGCAAAAGAAGAGTTCAACAAAATAAGCTTCAGCAATTCTCTAATGACTGCATTGGACTTTGGTATTATTCTCTCTAGTTCTGACCTTAACCTAGGACTGAAGGTTATCTAAAGACAAAAATAGTCTCAATGCTGTCTACTCTGAATTTCCTGCAGTTATAAATGTTGTTATGTTTGGGCTAAAACTTCAAAGTTTTCTACAGAGACAGCCTGAATTTCTGTCCAGGACCTAATTTTTTTCATAACCTGGGTTAGTCTCTGGATTTAAGATCTGTGGATGTCACATCCCATGTAAAATTTACCAAGCATTATCATTCATGTGTTTATTTCACTGTTAAAAGGATGCCATCTTCTGCCAACTTTTACTTGGAAGTATTTAGCTATGCAAGCCTGCAGAGATGCACAAGGGAAAAAGAGCCGGTTTTCACTTTTTGATAGTTCATTTTCTTCCTGCCTACGACCTGTATAGATCTGAGGTTAGCCATTGAGAAACAGGATGCTCGTGTCCTTCTCACACCAAAGCAGAAGAATATAGACCTTTTGACTGGAGGACACATTTCAGCCCATTGTGAGCAGCCCTGCTTCCAGATCCTGGCCCACCCATACAAGAAAGACCAAGTGAGTGATGAGGCGAGCAGCATCTGCTGATTTGCTTGCTTGTCTTTCATTTCAGCTTCCCAGAAAATCTTGGCTGGTATCAGATGCTGATGTTTTTCTGTAAATGTTAGGTTTCTAGTATGTCACAGGGTAGAAGTTAAAAATTAATATTTTGGATGTAGTTGTGTGATCTTTGGGGGAGAAGGAAGAGACTTGTGCTTTAGGACAGCCAGGAACTGCAGAGATATGAAAGGCAGGGACAAGCATGGGCTATTAACTCTGCCTAACTAGCTAGGCAGAAGTGTGAGCTGAATACCATCCTAAGATACTTCTGCTTTCAGACTGCTCAGAGCATGGGCAGACCTTGTTTGCTCCAAAAACATATCAGAGACTTACCTTGTAGTCTGACAGGAAACCAGAAATCTATTTCTGTAAATTAAACTTTCACATTTTTCCTTTCAAATAGCCAAGAATTCAAAGTCCAGAATCCAGACAGTTGAGTTTTCTTCCAGAATATAATTTTTCACTTTTCTGGATTTCTATATCACTTTATCAAAATAGCCAGGGAGTAGAGGAGAAGGGGGAAGAAAGAATTTCAGGAAGAAATGAAAACCACAGATTAATATCTGTAAAGCTGGACTACTGTACTTCATAGTACAAGCCAGCTTCCAAACCAATGGACATAACAAGCCTAGCTATCCCCTCAGGGGAATTATAGACTGCAAAGTGAAAACGGACTGTGTGGTTATGTGTGTGCTGGAATCTGGGGTAGTGAAGAAAGAGAGAGATGCCTTGTTTAATAAACATATGCTAGAAGTGTGAAAGCTGCAATAATTTGGTTTCTAAGCCCCTACCCACATCTCCATTTCACAAATTATCTCTTTCATATGGATATAGCGTTGACCTTGCAGGCTCTTAGGCTTCAAGTGAACAGGGTCACTCAGGGCCCAAGTCACCGCTCAACCTCCCCCACACATACCCCAGTTATATCTTTTTACTATCTCTGCTGGACACCGCACCTTTCTGTAATTATAAATGTCTGCTTTCTGTCACTTCAAAGGTTTCCCAGCACTGGGAGTCCTTCTTCAAAGACTTTACATCTCTGAAGAACCTCTGTCATTGACAGGAGGTCCGTCTTTGAAGTTTTTCATGCCATTTATTGATTTCCTCTTTTTAGGATGTTCATATTAGAAAATATTTCACTGTGTTTGAAAAACTGTATATATTTTTATGTTGTTGAGGGGCTACCTCTTTGAAGAAACAATGCTATTGCAGCAGTGCCTCTGTATGAAGAAATCTGATAGTCTGTCTGCTGTTTCTTTATGTACCTTCAAGCTCTCATTTTTAGAAACTTCCTCTCTTTGTTTCTTTTCTAACTGTAGTTACTATTTTAGGTACTTAAGTCAGTATGAAGCTGTATTATCTATGTGACTAGGCCTAATTTAATGGTCCTATCTGTGTACTTAAACTTTTCATGTGCTTAATATCCTATTGGATTAGTGATTAAAAAGTGAAAATAATAACTTTGGAGCAAATTAAAACAATTTATGCATATTTACATGACAACTGTTTGGAATGGTGTTATACTATTGTTCCTATAAATCTGAATTTTCTTAAGTGTATGCATAAAGGCAACAAAATTCTGCAATTTTTAACAGGAGGATGTCTTGGATACTTTCAGGTAACCATCGTTAACTCTTTTCCTAAATTGATAAAAGTATTTGTGTGAGCAGCCACTGTGAGCTTCAGTGAAAACTTAGCATCAGCATAAACTGCTTGGAGAGTGATGTGAGCAGGCATTGCACTGGCAAGTTCATGGAAGTTGCTCTGGCATTTCAGCTCAGTCAAATAAGGAACATCTGATGGGTAGAAACGTCGTAAAGCACTCTTTGATTCTCTTCTAATGGGCAATTTTAATAGTTCACATTTTTGGATGCTCAAGTTACATTAATTTTTGCAAGTATCTGACTTTTCTGGGGGGGAAGAGGGAGAAGAGGAGAGGTGGTGGTTTGTATTGGTTTTTCTTTTCCTAGAAGCTTGACTTGAATCCCTTTATCTATTCCAAGGATGCAGGCGATTTTTGCATATACCAAGGGTCTTTCATTGGCATTATCTGCAGAATACCCTTGAAAATTAAGGAAGTTTGGACATTTCAAAGAGGAGATGCCTCAAACCAGCTGCCACTTTGCTCATTTCAACCTTTGACGCTATGAGGAGTTCCAAGGACTTGCCTTCTGAAAGTGTTTACCTTGTAAGGTGGCTTCCCGGGTAGAGTAAGTTCACATTGCTTATATAGTCTTAAGAGGAAACTTTCGACCTTGGATTACTTCAAAGATCTGACAGATTCTCTCCCTACCCCATCCCCCTCCCATTTTGTTAACTCTTCTGTCTTTGCACACAGGTTAATGCAGGCCTTTTGGCTTTTAGGATGAAAAGCTAGTATTGCCTTATTCTTTGCATGGCCTAAAATATAGTCTGCTCTGATTAATTGAAAAATAATGAAAATAACTGCCTGGGGTACATGTGTGATTGAACTGAACATTCTTAAATAACCATAGTGTGTTTTAGAACAGAAAAGTATTTTCCCCTAGTGATAAGGTTAACTTTAGATATGTTTAAGGCTGTCTTCCAGTGTCACTGGCAAAGACTGTAAAGTTCATTGTGTCTCAGAAGTGTGCTGTTAACATGGAGCTGATCCTTGTGTGCACAAGAGATCTTACAATTCTGTACTCACAGCACATGTGAATTGGCCCTACATCACATACACAGTGAATCTTTTATAATAAGGAATCACCAAAACTGTTGTGTGAGGGGGATATATGCAGAGAATGCACTAGCAGTGCTGTGGATGCAAAGGTTGAGATGCATGATATGTTTTGCAAGGCCATCCTGACTACCTCATGTTTTGTATTCCTGTGCTCTAGAGGCAGGCAGTGCAGAGCAGGCATTGTCTCAGAAAGTGCATGTTTCCAGGGAACTACAGAGTCAGCTGGGCTGCATGACGCAGGAACTGGTGAGTGAATGACTGAAGCTGTAGATTTATCAAAAAATCACTGCAAAAGTATATGTGTTGCTGAAACACTTTGAGCTGCCAGGTATATTTAAAGGAATACATGGCTTTCAAATGCAGAAAGGTATATTTTATCATTCATGCAATACCTGGGCAAACAGCCAAATATTTCTGGCTGGGTTGTTGTTTTGGTTTTTTTTACCCCACAAAGTTTTAACAGGTCCACTAAGTAAAGCTTAAGTATGGCAAAACCTCTGGGAAACAGACTGATGTAAGCAGCATGGAGTACCCACATACACACATGTCATGAGGAAAATAAAAAATTAGCCTCAATCAGAAGCCCTGAAGTTAATGTCCTTATACTGTGACAGATTATGATCCAAGTCTGCAATTTGTGGCTGCGACATTTCTCTTAAGGTTCATGATATCATGGTCTCACATTCCTCTTGTGATATAAAAATAAATTATAAAGTTACTCATGGATTTTCAGTTTATGCACCAGCCATCTTTCTTTTTGGGTGTTATTTATAGTGACCAAAGAAAGACTTTCCAGAGTTATGTTGCCAAATTAAAAATCCAGCTCCTCTGCTGGAGCCAAGCAGTCTACAGAAGGAAGCATGTATCATCATGTATTATTACAATAAGTTAATTCAAACTAAGGAGCTGATGTTGCCTGGGCTAAATAAATTTTGCTTTTTATAGGGGCTGCAACAAGAGAATTTCCTGACTTCATGTTCAGGGACAGGAGGTTATGGTTCTCCACAGATGCTTCAAGTGCTTCATATCTCTACGGTCTTAATTTGGCAGGTTCTGCTGAAACTACCTGCAAAGTTGCTGTTCCCGAAGTTATCTTGATTTCACGCTTTGCTTTACTAAGGTAACAGACTGACTTCTTTTGTAGCCATCTGGAGCTGACTTCTGTTGTTCATATACCACATTGAGCTGACACTGTGGTAGACAGGGAAACAGTAACTTCTTATCTTCTTGTACAGGTTTGTCATGTAACTGTGTCTTCCCTACCTAAATTTTCTGAATATTACCTAAAATATTTTGCCTAAATCTAAAATTATGGAATTGTACTGCTTTACTGCTACTCTTCCTAATAAAAGTTATCCTTAACATTTGGTAAGACCTTTACTTCTTCAGTGTCTCCATCTGGTGCCAAAAGGACTCTTCACTTCTATTAATTTTCTAAGCTTATGTAGCACAGAAGTGCTTCATACTGTTGTATAAAAGAAATGACCAACTCTTTCTGTGTCATAAATCTTTTTATAAGCTTTGATGACACTAGCATTTTGTGAAGAAGGAAATTAATGTAAATGAGATTAAATTATTTTTTCCTTCTGATGAGTTGTCATTGACATTTCTTGAATATTAAGGAAAGAGAGGAAGTGAAAAAAGTTTGGGGTACATTATTTATCCCATATGTTTACAGTTTGCATAGAATAATTATATACAGGATGGATGCTTGTAGTGCTCTTCTTTGCGCATCATTAATGTGATACTTCTTTCCTTGTCACTAGACTTAAACTGTAGCATTGTAAGACAAACATCCTCCTTCAGCTGCTTCCCTTATCCTGCATACTATTAGAAAATGAGAGGAGAATGTAGTGCTTTCTGTCTTTATATATTATAAAAATAATGAAGAGGATAATTATCAAGGCTGTAGTGCAATTTTATAACATTGCTGTCAGTTACACACTGCTTGAGCTGCATTACTTTGGTATAAAATGTCAAGAAAATCCCATGATTGAAATACAGTATTCTAATTAATTTCTCTCTGTTATTACTTTCATAGGCTGTGTCTGTGCAGAACACTTGCTAATGGTTAATAAAAAGAGAATGAAATGCAGACTGTCCAGTTTTAGCTTTTAAGTTGTGAGTATCTTTCATTGTGCTGATAAACCTTTCATTGTGCTGATAAACACAAATTAACAGACTTAAAAAAAAAGCCAAATCAAACTTTGACATTCTGTGAAGAGCCTTTGCTGAGTGTCTGTTTTATCATCTCTCTCTTCACTAATTCAGTGCAGACCTGAGTGTTTATATTTGTAACCTTACTGATGTCACCAGTTTCCTGATGTGCACCATTTCTACTGCAACTGTAGAGTGCAATGCTGTCTGTATCCCTCTTCCTTCTTTACACTGCTGTGTCATGATATTTGTTACTTGGTCACTGGGCCTATGTAAACCAGTAAGAATAATGCTGTTTGTATAAACACCAGCCACTTTCCTGATTTTTTACTCACCTAAACTGCACTAATAAAAATGCAAAGATATGTCTCCATCCAGATTTATCACTTTTTTTTTAACATTAAAAAGCAGGCTGTTTATATGCTACCAGTGGGTGGTAGCTAGCTCCAGCCTGAAGGTGGGCACTTGCTTCTACTTAAATATTTTGCTATTAAGACATGCCAGTGCAGTCTGTGGAAGTCTGTGCAAAGAACTGAGAGCTTGGACACCATATATATATAAGCTTAAAGAAGGACTGCAGTGCTTATTTGGAGGGAAAAATTTTGAGGGTAAAACCTCATGTTTCAAAACTAATGGCACCCTTCCCCAATTTTGTCCTAGACCAGGTGTTTTTACTAAACTTCTGTGTAATAAAAAAAATTGCCATTTTTGAGAAAATCATAGTTTTTCAAAATCTCCTGCAAAAAATTCATTAGCATTGATAAGTTCTGCTTTCCACACATGACACTGCCTCCTGCAGGCTAGGCTATAAGTACACAAAATAATTATGGCACACCATAAATAATGAATATACCTACCAAGGTTTTGCAGGATTGCTTGTGACATGAACAGAAAACATTCTGAGAATAGGAGAGGAAATTGCTTGGTATCATCTGTTTAATTGTCTGATTTATAGGGAGGAAGTTGAGCCTGGATTTGGGCCATGCAGAACATTAGTTAATTCTGGAGGTTTGTGCCTGAATGGGTTTAACTCCACTCTGGGATAGACATTCGTGCAAAGAAATCAAATGTTGTTTTTGTTCCTCTGCTGCTGTTGCTGCTGTGCTGCAAATCCTCTGAGTTCTTCTGAAATCATTGAAATAGCCAGCTGTGTACCTAGAATGGCTGGCAGCGTGGCAGGGAGCTGCTGCCAGGTATTCCTGGTACGTTTGGCAGCTCAAATGAGGAATGAGTTAATATCTTTCTCCAGGACTCAGTGTTGCATTTAAGCAGAACCCTGCACTGGAGGAAGCCACATCCCTTCAGTCATATTGCCTCAAGGAATCATGTCTCAAAACGCAAAAGCCCTACTAGGTGTCCTGGCAGACTGAAGAAGGTGTTGCTTTGCTGCTCCACTTCAGGGGAAAAAAATCTTCCTGTTAATTATAGTCAGCCAGTTTTGGTAGCCAAAGCATGGGTAAATTTTTGTCATGGTCCTGCTTTTTTCTCGCTTCTTCTGTCCAACATTTGTGTGCAGAAGTAGAAGGTGTAAAAATGGACCTTGTTCCTTCTCTTGTCTGGTGGTAATAAATCTGTGGAACATCTGGACATCAGCTGGTCTTCAATTTGGACTGTGCAAAGGGTAGTGAAAATTATTAGATGTCAATTGGAAGTATGTAATTTTACAGGGTCATTTTCTTGTTAGGTTCATAAATGAAAATGGTGGTACATACAAGTATCCATTTTATTTCCTTTTCACATGTGGTCCATTTAGTCCAATGATTGGGAGGAACCAGAATCACTTGCTTCAGAAGAAAGTAAAATATCTCTACCATCAATAGTTACAGGTTAATGTGTCCTCAGAATGTTTTTCTCAAACAGTCAAGAGACAAAACTGAGATTCATGTATGAAGTTTATATCTTTCTCAAACTTATTATTGTCATAGTCTAGCGGTATCTTCATGTTGCATCTAGCATGTTCAACAAACATTTCAAAGTAGTTTGGGAGAGGATGATCTGGACCACCTAATTTTCTAAAGGTCAGATGTTTGTTTTGGTTAAAATAGTGAAAGTCTGGAGTCATGCTACTGCAGTGACTTGAGTTGCTCTTGTTTCACAGTGATATTATGGAGGAAAACTAGCGTCCAAAGACACTGCTTACTCTTGAGTGGTGGGAAAAGAAATAATTAAAAAGACCCTAATTGCAATAATGTCTTAGGCAGGGATCTAGGTTTTGGTAAGAAACTCAAAAAAAGACAGGATTCCAGCTTGTAAATAGAGATTGTGTTAGGGTCTGATTTAAGAGTGCAGCTGGAAATTCACTACGTGTTCTATCATAAAACAAATCCTGAAATCAGAGAGGTTATATGGAATGGTTCTGTGTTCTGAGCATGGTATGGTGTTTGCAAATGGCTGTTCTGTGTATTCTGCTTTGCCAAGTTCATTTTAAATGATCTTCAGTGTGTTACAGGCTTGAAGTGCTTGGTCATTATTTTTATCTCAGGGAGTCTGTTGATTTTATGATCTGCATTCCCCTTATGAACTCTTCAAGTCTAATTTCTTTGCTTACCTTCAACTGAGGCATTTCATAGTTATACAAATATGTGTTTATCTCTTTCTCTGCTTGAGGCTGTTCTAAACTGCCAGGATCTCATGGAGGGCTAATTTCAGTAATGTGTAACACTCCTAATGCATCTGCAAAGATGGCAAGGGATGAAGCAGTGAAAGCATTCTGTAATACTTTGGGAAGGGAATGCCAGTGAAGAATGGGAACAAGAATGTCAGAAAAGCCAAAGATGTCATCTACCTCTAACAAATTCCACATAAACTTATATACAGACTCTTCTCCTGGCATGAAAAGATTTGTAGGACTTGCTCTGTATATGCAATTTATAATAAAAGTCTCTATCTAAATGGCTCTTCTGGATCTATTTCAGTTTCTTCTGATCTCAGCTTACACAGTGATCCTCTTTGTGGATACTATTTGCAGTTGTCCATTTCACTGATTCTATTTTGCTTTTTTCCAGAAATTGGATTTTTCTTTCAGATGCCATTAAATGTCTTTCCTTGAAAATGTTGGCTGCTTTCGATGCACTGTTTGATCCAATAGCTGATACCCTAGCTCACCATCTGGCAGTTCTGCCCTTGTGTTCATGAAGGAATAATTTATCAAGAATGAAAATAAAAAGAAAGAATTTCATGTGTTATGGGTAGCTTTTCAGAAATCTCCATATGAGCAACTGGCGAGATAGCTGATCTGGTTTTGTTTATACATTTTTGGAACAATCTCTAAGTATCATTTAGTTCTCTTATTTATTATTTATGACCAGCTTATGCAAGTGATCCCTTTGACCTCAGTTAGACAACTAAAGTGGGTGAGTAGTACTTCGTTTTAGATTAGTATGTGCTGCAATGGGTAAGAACTAAGCAGTAGTAGGTGTTCCATCTTTTCCATTCATACAAACATGGAGTGCTTAACACACACAAAAAACCCAAATAAATGAAATATTAAAAATAAAAAATGCCATGGATTACTCTTGGTACCTCAGAGGTGTCCACTGGAGTTATTTATAGTCTAAAACCAAAGTCAGTGCTTTTCTTCACTCTGGAACCCTGCAACCTTTTACTACTTGGTATTTTTGTCTTTGCTGTTTGTGATGCAATGGTCAGTAAACCAGCTATATCTTGTAATTTCTATGACCTTAATGTTCTGTCATACACATGAGTAAATGTACATAAAAGAAAGAAGCAGCAATTTAAAATACCGAGGTAAAGTTTGAGTACAAAGGTCTGTATAGATACAGGGAAGGAAGAGTATCATCACATAGCTTTCGGTTTTAAGTTATTGTTTTGAAGGAAAAGAAATGAGAATGATCCAGTACTAAAGCAACAGGATGGTGACATTATCTAAACATTTGAATTTTCAGCATGCCTTCATACAGTGGTAAAGCCCATATCCGGAGCCTGCATTCTCACTTTAATGATTATGACAAGATCAAGAAATTTGATATGAAACTTCCTCATAAGAATGACTTTAAGAGCACAGCACTAGCTGTAGGATAGCTGCAGATGGGGAAGTATGTCTTTCCAAGTTCAGTGTTGTTTTAATGCTAAGCATGCTTCTTCTCTCATCTGCCTAACTCAGCTGTATCATCTGCGCCATTGTGTTTAGAGTTGCCCCTAATAAATGCAAATAAAATAAAATTAGACCTTTGCTTGTAAAATCTGAGATAACTGTAAAACTGAAATGTAACTGCACGACCCTTACCCAGCCTATTGGAAAAGAGTAATATTTCTATTCTGATTCCAATCAAAAGCTTGAAGATAAAAGAATGGAGGGGTTGAGGGGAGGGAAGGAGAGTGTTGTCCCATATGGATTGAAACATTACAAAATACAAGACTGGAGTCTGGCATTGCTGCAGTCCAGGTAAAACAGCAGGAGCTATTGTAATACAGTGAGAAGGATTCAATAAATCTGAAACTGTTACAGCAGCAGTGGGGTACTTTCAACATAATTCCTATTTCTTTGGGAACAATTTTGTAATTGAAAGTATTTATTTATAAAGTAACTCACAGAAAGAAGTAAAAGTGGCAGTGTTTTCAGTTCTTAACTAGTAATCACAATCTAGTTCAATTCAGGGTAGAACAGCTGCAGTAGTACATGTGAAACACAAGATAATAACAGAGTCTGAGCTGAGAATACTGAACATCTTGTGTTTCTAATTGCATCCATTTTGTAAGTGAACAGAAACTTTAATTGAGAAAAAACTTATTATGGGAATCACTAGCAACAAAAAGCTGTCTTATGAGCCTTAAATAGACAAATATTATTTGTCATAAATCAAATTTGTTCTATTAGTTTGTGAAAGTGAAAATAAATCCATCAGAGAGCTTCTTGGAGCTACAGATGTTTTGTATGTCAGTGTTTTCTTCTGATAAGGAGCTATTTAATTTAATAACATTTTTTCTATACAGAATTCTGTTATGATATAACAAAATTAATGTAATGTAGGCCATTGTAATTACATAAAATTTTATTAGTATATTTGGAGCAGTTATTAATTAACAGTAAATCTTGGGTTAAAAAATTTGAAGATCAAAGGCTGAGGAATTGATAGCACAATAATAGTGAGAAGGGGCTGAATGCTTCAACATGATGAACATCTTTTGAGAAATACTAGATGGCTTCCTAGACAGAAGAGATTGGTAAAACCTTAGAAAATCATATGATGTGACCATTGCAAATGTTATTGAAAATACATGCTAAGCATTGATGCCATTTATTTTGAAATATATCACAAATTGCATTTGATTTCCCTCTAGTGAGACAAAGGCAGAGAATGGGTGATGAGACAGCGTAAATTGTATGAAACATAGAAGTGGAAAAGAGTGTTATTTATTGCATGTAAGTATCTTGCATCCAATTTCACAGAGTAGGATATTACACAGCGCTGCTATCTGAGCATTATAGCTCTCAAATATTGGGCCAAATCATGTGTTGTGAGAGAAAAAGGGGTTTATCCACTTGCTCCAGTGTGTTATTCTGTCGGAGTAGAAAGGAGGGAACTGGTTCTTCAGATATGATCATACTTTCCTTCATAAAATGGCAAGGCTTAAAAAAAAAAACAACAAACCAACAAAAAAAAAAAACAAAGAAATAGAGATTTGATTCTGCCTCTCCAATTTACTCTGCAAAATTGATATGCTGAGCCACTGAAGGGAGAGTAGTGGGTAAGCCAGGCCAGAGTATTGGGACTCTCCTCCCAGGTTGGTAAGATCTGACACTACCATTTCCATCCTTCATCTTAAAAGTTTTTTAACAGTGTTGTAGGGTCACTGTCTAGGCATATTGGTCTTCAGTTTAATTGCATTGCATCACAAAAACCTGCTAGATAGTGGTGTTTTAAAACACACAGACTGGATAAAGCTACCCCATCAAATTGGCTAGTTACACTATATGCTCATCCAATTTCAGCATTTCACACTTTGCAGAAGAGTGGGCAAGGTCTCATCTACCATATCAGCCTCTATACACTACAATGATTAAATCCAGTATTGAGCTTGGATGCAAATGTGACTAAATTTTGTAAAGAAAAAGCTTCTGATGGGAGAGCTTATTCATTGCCCTACAGCTGAATCCTGTTTTCACAACAACTCTATGTATTCACTTACTTTAACAAACCAGCCTGAATGATGGGAGAATCGGAATTTGTCTATAATTTGATTTGTTCCTGGAGTCTGGGGGTACAGCTATTCCAACAGCGCGGATTACGTCCTTTTTATACATGGAAATTGAGCAGAGGAGCACAAACTACTTCACAATAGCTCCCCTTGTGGACAAAGTGTTTTGGAATAAAAGGTATTTTAGTCTGGAATAATTAGTGCACTGATGATTCTAGAACAGAATAAGCGCACTAATTATTCCTACAGTGTCCACACAGGGACAAACAGAAAGCTATTGAATAATGGCTTATTCTGCAGTAGCTATTTTGGTCCATTTCCTCATATAGACAAATCCTATTGGTGTTGTCAGCAGGTAATGAGCGTATAGATGGAGAATGTGGATGGATTGCATTAATGATCTCTTCCCATTAGTGTTTCTTTGTGCTTCACTTTTGTGTGCTTGCAGAGTTAATTGCTTAAAATTCCGTCTTAAATCAGACACATTCCTAATCCTAACTTCCCAGTTCTTTATATATAGAGACCCTCCAAACTCTTTTGTGGGTGATCCACTACCAACCAGCTGAGCAAATCAATGTTCATGTCTGACTGTAAAATTGCTGGTTTTCATTAGAATGTTTTTGTTTTTCTGCTAGGTGTTAAAGGCTATGTTACATTGAAAACCATTTATACATTTTCCCCAGGATTACTTTGAAAAATAGTTTTGCAATCATTTGAAAAGCTACTGAAAAATTCACTCATGTGATTATTGTTTCAAGAAGACAGAAGGTCCATCTGTATGGAGAGCTGAGGGAGTTACTGGTGGAAGGGTAAGAGAAGGGTCTGTTACATCCTGGGCTATATTTCTCTCTTGTTACTGAAGTAACAGTCAGTATTCAGGCAGCACTTCATATCTTTAGTTCTAAGCATGTTATCACCAAGGTCACATAACCATGAGTATCAATACTAATGTCTTTGGATTACTCTACATGGGCCCTGTGAAGTTTAGAAGTGTACAATTTCCTAGAAGAAAAAGGTGTTCCTCTGCTGGTGTGTGAATGTCAGAGCAGCTTTCGCGGGTTCTCTCTGAGGGGTAGAGAAATGCACTGGTGGTGCAGGGAGGGGAGGGGCCTCACCCACTAACACAGGTATCACAGCGCCTTGACTTCATCAGGTACACAGAGAAGCCAGTATTTACTTTCAAACTGAAAATGAGGACCTTTTTAGGGAAAGTTTTCAAAATGGATCTTAAGCACCTAGCCTTCTGAAGGTGATCTGAAACTGTATCCTTAGGAAGGGAGATGCAAATAATTGCTGTCTAAAAAGCAATTGCCAGGGAAACACAGCAGTTTGTCTAAGCTGTGTCTAGTTTCTGTTTATGTTATTGTAGAAACTGTGACCTGAATGTAGAACTGAAAGGAATAAAACTCATTTTTCAGTTCTCACACTAACTTACTGTATGAACTTCAGCAGCTCGGCCTTTTGAGGCCTCAGTTCTGCATGAGTGCAGTGGGTTGAAGATACAACCTATAGGTGAAGCATGTTTTAATATATTTACAAGCAAATCTATTATGGGAAAGTTTAACTGTTTGAAAGCTGGCAAGTTGCAACACTATGGGTGAGAAGCGTAGTGGGATTGTGCTATAGCAGCTGAGGCCTGCTTGCAGTCTATGCACACAGGTTAATGCTTATTGCATTACAAAAAGTTGCTTGTAAAATACGATTATTAAGGCACATAAGAAGACAGGCTGAAAGATAGTACTGTATCTGTTCCTCTAGACAGTATGTCTTTTAAAAGCATGTTTCCCTCAGTGACTAAATTTCCCTACTAAATCAACTACTACATTCCCAGTTAAAATCAGGTTTCACTGTGCATAACCTTTTTCTGATACTGTGTCATAAAACTGTAATTTAGGTGATGCTAGCTCACAAACATGAGTTAACAATGTGCCCATGTCATGATTTCAATGGAGCAAATTCTCTCATCACTGGTGAAGTGCAGCCTCTCAAAAGAGATGGTAGGTGATAATATTTTGAAATCTGTATTCATGTTAAAAGGGGAGGGGGAAATACGAATAACTTCTTTGTCCCTCCTCTGTTATTGTGCAGTTCTGCTTCTCTTTCTTTTGTGCAGTAACAATGGAATAAGATGCAGATGGGTCCATAACTGGAAACATTCTAAAAATATTCTTTTGGTGCCAAACATTGGAAATACGCCTTATTTCTCTTCATTTAGAGGTAGAGAAATGAGCTTCTTGGTTCAATAGTAATACAGGCAATAGAAAACTATTCTTATTCTGATCATCTGAATAAACCACTATGCAATAGCAATATAACGTCTTAAGTATACAATGCCACTTTGTCACTAAAAACTTAAGACACTATACGTATTTGTAGCTGCAAAACTGCTCATAGTTTGTCCAGCTGAAATAGCATTCTGAAACATAGGAAACCAACAGATTCTCTTGTGAGATACCTCCTCCAATTTGCAAAGGTAAACAGAAATCCAAATAGCTGGAGATTGGCTCATATTACATCCAGACAATTTAGAGACCTGTCCTGATCATATGTACTCACTGTTTCCCTCTAAATCTTTTATGATGCTGAAAGAACAATCACTTTCTGTATTTTGTCTATTACATGCACTCAGACCCAATCTAGGCAGCTATGTAGGTTCAGACTTTCTCTGTAAGACCTCACTGAGTGCTACGGAATAATTTGCAGTTCCCTGTGCAGACCTGTGCAGAGTCACACATTATCGGGAATTTTAAAGGATACTCTCTGTGTTTGGGGAGGCCCAGAGATAAAAGGGAGCTAATTTTACCCATCTCCTTAGGAGTTTACCATATGACATTTCGTGTCCCTAGATGTTATAACTTAATCCAGGTACTCAAAAGCCCGGGATTGTTTAGACGGTACTGCAGCAAGGACAAGGGAACAGAAGGTGGCTGACAGGAGGAGGAAAGGAAAAATGCATCCTCATTATTTATAACATAGAGAAAGCTCCAAATTCAACCAAGTGTTTCCTATCCCATGTGTTCTTTCTTTATTGCTCTCTAAGTGCAAAAATGTTTATAGTTGGGTCCCCAGCTGGAACATTGTTTAAGATCTCAGAGAAGAGATGAGGGTCAGACTCTGTGCGGTATTCATAGGTGTGAAGCTATCTTCACACATGCCTCATAGGCGTGAAGCCCTACCAAGCAGTCATTGAAATGTTTTCCCACTCCATCCTCTTGGTAACATTACACATTTTTATACAATCAGGCCTTAGAGTGCCACAGATTCCTCCTTTGCAATGCTGCTGAGCTCAGCAATGCTGCTTTGTTCTGCATGAGTTTTAACTTGGAGAGAGGAAGGATGCAAAAGAGAAACAAAAGTGACTTAGAGCATCATGAGTTGTGGGAAACTTCTTTTTAAAGAGTTCTGAATGATCAAAAGGTCAGAAGTTTACTTTACCTACCTAATCACCTGTAGAATCTAGAATTACAAAAGAGAAGGAATTTTCTCATTGCAGAACAGAAACTTTTATTTGATGTGGCTAAAAGTTCTGAATCTGCGGTTTTCCTGTGGGCATCACTGGTGGGCATTCCAGTGTTGTTTGTCTTTGAAATTTATAATGTTTATACTACTTTTTAAAATAGTTTATCAGTTATAGAACTAAAACATGGGGGGTGTGTTCGGGTGGAGGTTGGTGTGGGTTTTGGTGTCTTTTTAAAAAGGAAAGGAAAAGTCTATCCTGGAATGAGCAGGAATATGTGACATTATGTAGCTCAGGGAATGTGAGCCTTATCCAAGTTAGACAACCATTCCAGCAGTTGCTTGGGTTTTGACAGATCCACAAAAGCAAGGCAAGGTCATCCATTCATAAATTATTATCATATTTTCACAGAAATTCTCAAGATCTTTGTGAAAGTCTTACCATGAAATGTGCATTCACTAGACACTCATCATCATTCTGGCTGAACAAATGCTGATGTTTTGCCTTGTTATGGAGTCAGCTGGTTTTTTACATGGTTTCAATAGAGATATCATTGCCTGAGCTTACAGTTAAAATGAGGAAGGAGAAAACTATTGAATATGTTTTTTTGTGAGCTGGTGAGTATAATTTGAATTTTCCCAGCCTTTGAACTCCATTGATGAACACATTTGCTGCTGTGCCACTGTAGTTCCATCTCTTGGGAAATGAATGTACCCTCTTGAGCCACCTGCATGCTGGGCAAGGAGCGAGACTAACATGCTGCCACCCCAGCAGCACTGCTTGCAGGGGCAACCTGTGCTGCCTGCTTTGTGCCACCATGGCCAGAGTGCACACAATGTACAGGTGAGAGGAAGGACTGTAAACATAGAGGTCAAAGATTTTTGTTCTGCAAGGGTCACCACCTTAAACTTCTGTGGGGACAGGTGTCTCTGAGACTCAGTTTTTCCGGTCTATAAAATGAGAAACATGCCAGTGTGTATTTAGAGCAGGTGCAGTAGTTTGCTTTCTCTCAACTATTCATTAACCTCAGCTAAAACTTGCATCTGACAAGAGAATCACCTTAATTCAGCTAGAGTGATGGCAAGCAGGTCAGCTTAAACCACCTCCAGCAGTTTTAGCAGACTGACAGCAGCGCTGAAAGCTAGTCCCTTTGACTCTGCCCTGCTACAGGCTGAGAAGTAACACAGCTTGACGACAAGCTGATAGGGAATAATTCTGATTGTAGCTGTCTGTGCTGCACAGAAATACACTCTGGGAGTGTTTACATGAATGCCACTTGAACTTGTGGTAAAACAAGGTGAGACAGTATCAGGAAGGTTGAAAAAAATTGACCTAATACAAAATGGTGGTAAATAGTGCTAATGCATCCTAGCACTTGTCTTAGTGTTCCTAATTGAAAGATCTAATTTTTTGGCGTTAGATTTGTATCATCTAAATTCATAGCTTTGGGTCAGACCTGTGAATCATTCTCTGTGTTCAGGGATAATTCTTTGTGTCTGTATTTTTAGGGCAGCACTTTTTATTATCTGAACTAAAGGGCTAGATTCTGCTTTAAATTGCATTGGTTTAGACTTCTAAGG
Source organism: Psittacus erithacus (assembly GCA_009867235.2). Classification (NCBI taxonomy): domain Eukaryota; kingdom Metazoa; phylum Chordata; class Aves; order Psittaciformes; family Psittacidae; genus Psittacus; species Psittacus erithacus. The sequence goes on from WYDI02003390.1 coordinate 59,344, forward strand.
ATTCTGCCAAAGCCAGTGCTATTGCTCCAGACTTGTACTGGTGCAAACATGTACTGAAGTCAGCTCATAAATAACTTAGACTTGTGCAATACTTTCTGAAGAATTCAATGGTATCACAGTCTACATCTACACTAGGAACCTGGGAGCCTGTCCTTGGCTACATCCCAGCTCTTCACTGGAGCAAGACCTTGGCATTCACTGGCCTTTCTCCCCTCCTTTTCCTTGGAAGGGAAAGCTGCGGAATGTGTGCTGGATGGAGCTGAGGCACATTTTGACAGCTGCTTGGTTTGATGAAGGAACAGTGAAGACCTCAGGGCACAGAATGGCACACAATGGCAGATACTCAGAAATGCAGCCCTACAATGAAAGCTTGTAGTAAAACTTTCTGTGAAGTTTAAGGTCTATGAAGTGTAGAAAACTTGGCCATTGTGTTTTCTTTGAAGCCTTGGGTAAGCACATGCAGCAACCAAACATTGGCTCTAAGAAAGAGTGAAGGTGGGAAATGGAATTAGCCCACCCAAGACCTGTCCTTCCCTTATGAGCTTTGAATTGTGACAATTCCTTGGTGAGCAGTCATTTACTGCAGAAGATTCCTCACCTGCTGTCACCTTACCCAGGGTACAAGCAGTGCCTTTAGGTATAACTGATTGTGCCAAGCAACCCAGCCTCAGCACAATTATGAACAAAACTTGTAAACAGACATTTAGAAAGTTATTCATTTGTGTATAACCTCACATAGAGTGGAGGATTCAATGTGTGTGTAAAATGCATTTTAGGTTACCTGAATGGTACAGGAGTAAACTTACCTGTTGAATACAGGTCACACAGAGACTCTCATGCAGCTTGTGGGAACAAAAGATCTTGGCAAGTTATGGGGAAAGAAAAATGGAAACATAATGGTGAAATATGAGCAAAGACTTTGGTTGTGATGCAGCATGAGGATGCTTCTTTTCACTTGGAAAACAAAGGGGAGGCTAATTCTTCTTCTGCAGTCCCGTGGTTATAAAATGGATATGTCTGCATTTCAAATGACCATCCCAGTGATGTCATGTCTTGATTTCTCTGTAACTGCTTTGAAATGTTTAATTTGCTCAGTATTAAGTAATCTTCTGAATATAAGACCTTCAGCTTTGTTATCCACAAGCATTATTGTTTCCTCAAAGTACCTCCGGATTTCAGCGGCCCACCAGTTCCAGAACCAAACAGGGTAAGCTGGTATCTAAATGGGTTTCCCACTGTTCTAAGTGTAGATAATTCCTGTTGAACTTAATGATGAAAAACTTGAGGCTGGGATTCTGATCATAAACCATGTTTTGTTCCATAGGCATGAACTAAAGCTCACTGAAGCTTCATTTGTGGCAAGGTATTTGTTGAAAATGGAGTTATTCTGTTGTTTCTGAAAGAGAGCACAATGCTGCACCAACTTGGAAGAGTAGCTTGCTCTTTCACTTCCACGCTCTTTAGGGAGCTAGGGTGTTTCTTGTATGGATGTAAATAACCCGACTACAGATTATAAGATTCCAATTCTTATTCTTCTGAAGTTCACTTTTTCTTGTCTCTGAGAGGTCACCTGAAGTACTTAGGAAATATGATTGCTTTGGTGGAAAGGAGACTTCCATAAATGTGAGGAAAGAGAAGACATTTCTTGTGTTTGTCTAATAAATAGTTCTACCTCATGCATAAGATAAAGCTTTGTAAACGTAGGGAATGCATAATTTCAATAGTAAAATATCCTAATTGTTTTGGCATCATTAAGGTGTATTTTATGAAGGTGGATATTGTTCCAGTTCTTAACTCTGGTTTAATTCCAGGAGACACGCTGTCTGTGTCTTTTTGAATTTCAGCGTTACTCTTTCCTTTTCATAGCCAACTTTTTTTCCCTTTCTGAAATGTGTAGCTTGGAAACGAGGTCCTTTTAATGAAGCTTTTGAGTCTCACAAAATATGATTAATCTGATTAGTGGTTCAGACTCTTTTTATGCTTACATTAACTAACACAAAGAGCCCCCCTACGGGTTAAAGTTTAAATGTGGATTACCAGATAAAGCTAGTCCTGACGAGGTTTCTATGGTGCAAGGAAAAATTGAATTTGCCTTTCACCTCATTTCAGCCTTTGTCATCCTGGTTTTTGCCCTTCTCCCTCATTCACAGAGAGGATATTAATTTTGCAGTAAAATCTTTAAGCAATTATGCAGATAGATTGGAAAAAGCAACACACAAATACAATAAGAAAAGCTTAACTGAAAAATGGACCCCAGATATTCATTAAAAACAGATGGCAAAATTCCTAGCAGCATAACTTTGGATATTTGGACTAAATTTGTATTAATGTGCCACAACCAGATGACAAAAATGAACCACTGTCATATGATTATATGTACGTATTGTACTTTATATTTACAAAGTAGAGAAGTATAGTAACTAGTCCATGAATGTCTTTTTTGATAAACAGCTAAGAAAGGCTATCCTTTCACACACAAACACATCCATCTTTAGATAGCACTCCTCTGTGGGAGGCTTGCCTTCAATTTAACAGATAATGAACTTCTTCAGATGAATCAGAAAATTGATAGTGAAATGAAGTTTAGTATTTTGCAGTGCAGCATCTACCAATACAAGGATGTTTATAGTTTCAAAATGTGGTTTATTAAAATGGCTCATTTTTTTAAATTTCTTATCAGTCTAATAACTCTAGCTAATTTTTATCCCTAATCACTTTATTTTGCAGATTATTGTTGTTATTGCTCTTTCAGAAATGGCTATAGGAAATTGGAGAAAACTAGCACCTGCAAATAGCACTTAATTAAAAGCATGATTATATACAGGGGCTTCCCATATATTTCTCTCTGAACAATGAAGATGGAAAGATGTTATTTTGGGGGTTTTCTTGTTTGGGGGAGTTTTGGGTATTTGGTTTGTTTGGTTGGTTGGTTTGGTTTTGTTTTTTTTTTTTTATTTATTTTTTATTTGGCATGCCTCATATGATCCAATAAAGCACAACTAACGCAGCACACCAGCCAGGGTAGACTACAGTTTCCCCTCAGTGAACACACATAATTCCCATTACTGCTAATGGGAAATGCATGTCCCTACACAGAGGCAAGAGGGATCTTATATGTACATGTCATACATATGAAAATATATGGCAGGGAAAGAGGTGTCTAGTCCTGACAAATTGCCAGGAGGCATTTTGTTTTTCTGTTAATTATAGTAATTATTTATCATGCATTAAAATAGTGCCCTAAATTTGCATGGCACTGTGTGCAACACAAATAAGCTGTATTCACTGCTGAAAGCAACATACAATGAAAAGATGACAAACAAGCACAACATGAGGCACCGGTGTCTTATCTGGAGTAACAAGAAGTCATGATCCACTTCCTCCAGAAAAGGATTTTAAAGGATTCACAGAGCAAGAGAGATGTCCTGGGACAGGGGGCAGTGTGAGCACAGCCAAAGAGCTCTCCTTTTCCACGAGCGAGGCGGGGGGCTTGCTAGCAGCCCAGGGAATTGAAACCAGAGGCCGGGGAGGGTCTGCCTACCCTGCTGCTGGGAGTGATGGCATGGGCTGTAAATGTGGTCATGGATGACAATTAGTAAGGGCATCAGAGCAGGCGATGTGCCCGCAGTTCGGGGAGAAGGTGAACTCAGTAGCGGCTGAAAGGCAGGGCTAAAAGAGAGAAAGCAGCATTATACAAGGTAAAAGATGAAAGAGTTTTGGCTAAATCAGAAGGAAAGGTAGGCAAGTGTTATACAGAGCAGTTTAGCCAGGAGCTGGAGGAAAAATTCTTTTCTGCAACAAAGAGACAGGGACAGTAATGGTTCAGGGCTGTTATGTTAATTATTGCTTATATAGCCTTAGCCTTTCCTTTTTGTTGGTTCTGTCTAGACCCAAGAGAATGTAGTTTTTATCCTATTTGTAAATATGTTTTATATGATCACACATCTTTGCGTATATTTTATGTGTGTCAGGGTGTGCCCTATATGTAGTGAATCTGCTGGCCACTTACTACAAGCTTTGTGGAAATTCTTAGAAAGGGAAGATGTGCTATCATTCCCACTGCAGCAAAGGCTTCTTCAATATCGGGAGTCCTTGCAGGACAGAAAATGTCCCACCTGGGGCAGCATGTTCCATTGGGGCTTTGTACCTCCTGAGGTGCCAGGGGATCTAACTATGGGCACGAAGCCAGGGGAGAACAGGCGTCTTTCATTCTGCCGCTTATGGAAGTACTTGTATTGTAATTGAAATTTAATCTGAGTTCATGAAATGTTTATGAACCTGGAACAATTGTATAAAGTTTCAGTCAGTTGCACTGCAATTTCATTTGCATATTTATTTTTGGGAAGGAACACAGGCCTTCAAATGCTGCAAAAAGGAACATATTTTTCTTTTTTCTTTTTTTAATTTTGAATTGGTCTAAGGTAGGTTACTGGAAATTCTTGTGTAATCCTCAGGATTAGGGGGAACTGCTTGGACTCCATTTTCTCAAAAGAAGTAGCTACAAGCTTTCAGCCCTGTGTTATCTTTGAATCAGTTGAAAAATAACTGATGGCAATAACCAGTGGCAGGCCTCTCAGATTGTCAGCTGAAGGCTTCGTTATGTATTCTTTCCCCCAGAAGGATTACCCAGGAGAGTGCAAGGGGGAGTGCAACTGCCTAAGTGCTGCTCTAGAGACGCTGGAATGTGTTTAATTCAGCAGAAGCTGAAGGCAGTTAGAAAGCTACACATTCATTTCCATAAGGAAATAAACATCAGGCAGTGATACAATCTGAGGACTTCAGATTTTGTGGCTTCTTGAGCTGCTCCGGAGATGTAGGTAGTTTAGAAAAATCTCTTGACCTTTTCAGGCTTCCTCTGCCATGATGGTTATATGTAGCTGTGTAAAACGATAGGTAGTTTATAGCTTGCCTTCCCTGCGGTGAAGCTGATTTACAACGCGGTTTGTATGTAATTTGGCTATAAAGAGAGTTTTACACCCAGCTTTTGCTTTTTGGCTATGATGAGGCCTGTAAAAATTCTGTGATCATGGAATGTGCCTATTCTTAAATCTTTTCTTCTGGAAGATGCAGGACTTGCTGAGACTGATGGTAGGCTGAGGTAATCCACTGACCTAATATCTAGACCTAGACTGATCAGACAATCATCTGAATGAATGCATATTTATTTTCCTGAGTCTATGGAGTTATTGTGTCTGAGCCAGTCCTGACTTCCACTCAGTGGAAAGATTGGGCAGCTGCTTCCCTTCCTCCTCCTCCTCCTTCTCCTTCCTTGAGGTCACTAGTTCTTCAACTTAATCATGCATTGAAAGATCCTGAAGTAGCAGGCCTTGGCAGAGATATTAATTATTTTCTGGAAGATGGACAGACACACATCCTTGTTTCTCTGCTTCATCTGTCTGGCAGAGCTCTCTTATATAACAAATCTATACATCTAAACCTTTTTCCATACTATCAGCACAAAGTGAAGTTCACATAGTTAGCAAAGCACCAAAGCCTCACTGCACCCTCTCCTGCTGAGCTTGCATATATGGGAGAAGCAACAGCATTATCGATGTTGGGCTACCTCTGCTTGTCCTCTGTTGGGTACTCTGACCTCTTGCAGCATGGCCCTCAGCTGAAAGCCTGCTTATATGGCTCTGACAGCTGCTTACACCACTGATATCAATACTGTCATCCTCTGGGGACTGGATCCACATGATAACTCCTTGCAGCCACCTGCAATCAATATCCATTATCCTCTTACCTTGTAGGGCACAATGCTGGTGCTGAGCTGACAGATCATATTTGGGACCATTTGGTTGGTAAGGTTAGATAACTTGGGGGGATAATGTCCCACATTCTCATTAGCTCAGGATAGTAGGCAGGGGCTTTGTATTACATGAGCTCAGTACTGGACAGCTTGATCTGTAGGAAGGCTTGGAATAGGATCATCATCCACCATGGACCAAGAAGGACCAGCACACAAAGTAGGCTGAATTGCTTCTCTTTTCTTCACATACACCTTCCATCCATCAGAGCTCCTAAATTTCTATCCAGAGTACTAATGCGGTGGATGTCTCATGGACCATCCTTAAGAATCCCAGATGGCAACTGTAATTACAGCATTATTACTGTGCTTCAATTTTAGTATCTATTTAAAAAAAAAAAAAAAAAAGTTAGGGGTCTGCTTATTAACAGGTATTTCCAGAACAGCTAAAAGGAGATGCATTGATTTTGGAAAACAGCTCCAGGGTACCATTAATGCTGACATAAATATACGTGCAAAAAACTAAGCCCACTAGCCTGAATATTCATTAAATTATTGCTTCGAATAATATGTATGTGAAGAGTGATTTATATTATTGAAATAGAATAGAAATTACTGCAACACCTATGTTTTCCTTCTTGTTTTATATATCTATATATATACACACCTACAGATTTTTTACATGTGTGAAACAAAAATTACATCTATACATGGAGAGTGTGTGAATCTGTCTCCCTGTTCCGGAGGAGAAAACTGCTGTAGATTCGTTCATCCTGTCCTGCTTGTTAATTTAATAGAAAAGTCAACCTAGCCTTTACAAAAATAATTTTCAATATGATTGTTTTAGGAGGGGATTTCTTAGATGATTTTGGAAACAAACTGTTTAAACCTATTTGAATCTGTCACAGTTAGGATAATTGATGTTGATGTTATAATGTTTTCAGCTATAATGCAGAGAAATGGACATATGTTTTATATTTATGACCTCATAGATTTACAGTTACGGAGGTCAGGAGCAGAATTTGAAATTCTTTTCTTGGTAATACAAGTAAAAAAATCAACTCAGTTATAGGAAAATTTGTCCAAGCAAGCACTATTCGCAGCAAGCTAGCAGTGTATCTTTCTTTCCCCTCCCCCAGACGGTTGATTTTTGGGTTTGGGTTTTTTTTTCTATTTTTGGTTTGTTTTTTTTCTTTTTTCCTTCTGTTCAGTTTCATATATTCACATTTCTCAGCTGATGTTTCTTATTAAATTACAGACACATGTTGAATTCAATCATTTGAATCATTAAATCTCACAAGTTGGAGTACAGTTCACTTGTGTAAGAAAAATCTCCTTAGATTCTTTAGGACAAAAAGCATCATGTATTTGAGTTCTCCGAAAGCATTTAATAAAGCATGAAAAGATATGACATCAATCCCTCTAAAACACAAGGGCAAATGAATGATGTTACTGTAAATCTTTACATCAATCATGCCCAGGACTTTTGAAACAATATAGTTTTGTTTTCATTTCAGAAGTGACAAACAACTCTTCTGACTGGCTTAACATAGTCACTTTCCATTAGTCAAGACCAGAAGCAAGTCAGAATTAAAATGTGGCCCTTGGTTGCCAGGCAGCCGAGTTGTCTTGACATGGTGGTTAGTTTCCTTTTCATCAAGTGACAACAGTGAAATGAAAGAAGTTTTGAAAAACTTGATAATGGTTTTCAAAGGAGGAGGATAATTGCTGGGGCTAGCTTGTGCTGCTCTGTGTGGAAACTTTCGTCTGCAGTAAGGGAAGACTGTCACTAAAAATTTAAACTCTTGGACACAAACTTGACCTGGAATCTTCTCCAGGTTTTCACTAGTTCATTTGTAGAACACTTCTCTCAGCCCAAGGGTGCCGGGATGAAAGCATTAGGACAGATGGGTAAAGCCCCAAAGGAAGAAAAGAGTCAATAGTTGTGATTTAATCCATCAGTGAAAGGGAGAAATTAAGTAAAATCCTTAAAATGGGGAATTTGTAAAAGATCTTTTGATAGTACCCATAGCTGAAAATAATTTATCATCTAATCACTGTCGAAAGTTTATGGCATTTGGACTTAGCAAAGCATTTTTTTTTACACATTTTGCCAGATACTAAGCAATTTTCCTGCTGTTATTTTTGATACTCTTTAGACAATAGATGACAATTCAAACAAATTTTCCTGAGATGACAAAAACCTAAAGCATAACAGGATGATTGCAAGGCAAGCTTTTGCTGCTGATGTTAATAATGCAAAAACTAATGGGACATTAATATTAATAATCAGAAAAGTTGATATGAAGAAATATTTGTGTTAAACTTACAAAAGTCAAATGTATGCATAGCTGTCCATATCATTCATTTGTTAAAAGAAAGGGAGGGGGGGGAGCTCAGTAAAATGTACCCATAATGAAAGAAGGGACCAATTAGGGTTGGATTAACATTCATGGTTATTTACAGTTGTTTTTGTACTTGTTCTTGTGCTCTGACTTCCTAAAATTTCACAACCCAAAGATTTAGAAAAATGGGGTTGTTTAGACGCGAGGTGCAATGAAGTGGCTGCAGCCATTGTGCAGACACCACCTCTCTCATTATACCCTCTCAATCAACACTCGGCACACAGGAAACCGCAATAAAGCCCATCTGCCACGGTTAATCTGCAGGCAAACCCACACCCATGTCTGTGCCCGTTACTCTCCAGCCTTATTATTCTCAGATCCAAAGCTTCATAAGGGATCAGCCAAAGTCCATTAAAGTAAATAATAGCTAGAAATGACAGGCTTAGCAAGGATTGGGAGGAAGTTGAAGACCAATCTGAGCTGTGAGCTCTGATTAATAGAGAAAAGCATTAGGAGAAAAGGGGAGAAAAATGACCTCAGCCTGCTCCAAAGAATTCCTGAACCTTGGTTGTTAGGGCAAGTGCTACCATCTGAGACGTTAGTGATCCTTGAATTTCCTTCACTTTGATGCAGCTCAAATGGGAAAATTTTGAAGGTTCAGCAAGGCCCCAGACCTCAGCTGGAAAGCCGTCTGGAGTCAACCCTGTCAAAATTCTCTTGTGGAAAAGAAAGCCTTTATTAGCTATATTGCAACAAAAAACCCCACAGCCTCTAATAAGAAGAGAATGCATGCTATAGATTGCATATACATTAATTATTAGAGGGTATTTAATTGTTCTCATCTGTACCCAAATGTGTGCAAAAGATCTGTTAAAATACCAGCCAGAGTGTGTTAAAAAAAAAAAAAGAGCTACAAACCCTAATACCTTCTCTTACTGTTCACCTTTGTTCAACTTCATTTTTAATAGATGATTCAGTTCTTTGACAAGTGATAGACTGCCCTGTTTGGAAGGAGTGGTAGATAGTGTTGTTGGTCACAAGGATGTAATGTTTGCTCTCCATTATCTCAGCTGTGTGTTGTACATGAACAGGTTGTAAAGAAACCAACACCAGATCAACCCTGCACGAGGATTTCTTTTTTTGTGCTAAAAAAAAATCTCTGCTTTAAAACCAGGAACTTGGGCAGTTAAAAGTACTTTCTGATGTTTCTTTGCATAAATTACCTACCTCTCCTCTGAGTGTATGGTTGGAATGTGTTTTGTTTTAATTACTGCAGAGCATGAACGATTGTTTACTGTTCATATTTACTTTTAATGCTTTGTAAAAATCCATTGTGCAATTAAGATAGTGCATGTGCCACTGCATCTTTGCAACTTCAGCTGAGCAAAACCCTGACAATAAGGAGCTTGTAAGTTATTTTAGACCTAGCTAAGAAAACAGTGTTGAACTGATCAATCTCAGACAGCAAGACAAGCAAAACTATTCAGAAACATCTGGTGCAGCTGTACAGGTGTTTCCCTGTCCCTGATGATTTGGAAGGGGGGGAGGGAGATATTAACAATCTGAATGAGGTCGTCTTGTCAGGGCAGCTCATGTGGTTATACCTCCCTTCTAAAAGTTTGTGTTACGGTATGCAGTTCTCATAAACAAGTTGGAGAGATGGTGGTTAAAATTATGACACTGCCATGATATTGCTGATAACTTAGCTGATGCCCTGTTCATTTGCAAGTGATGAAATTTTGTTATTTTAATCTTAAGAAGAACTAGAAATGGCAATTATGAAAAGACAAAGTAGATACTACCAACAGCTGTAATTGCTTTCTACACTGCTCAAGGATGGGCAAAAGGCAAAGTAAATCAATATTAAGATCTCTACATGTGCACGTAGGACAAAAAGGACATCGTATAACATCATTATAGGAAAATCCTAATAAAATTTGGACAGTTATTCCAAAGAATACAGGATGAACATGGAGTGTGTGGATGTGCAGCTAACTAGTTCTCCGTAGTTTCAGTTGCTGCCTTAAGAGAAAAGGAATGCCTGCCTGTATAAAAACATGTATTTCCATAGGGAAAACAAAACAAAACAAAACAAAGAAACAAAAACAAACCCACATGTATTTTGGAAAAACATTTTTTTTAATTCTTAAATAGCTGAGTGCTGGTGACATTGTCTTTTCTAGTGACAGTTTCAAGATTTTTCTGTTGATCATGTAGGAACTATAAGATTGTGAAGAATGAAGTAGCACTGGCATTCTTCTAAAATAAGTAAGCTACAGTGCCTCTTTTTGTCCTGAAATGAAGGTGACATGTTTTATTTGGAACATTGGGCAGAACTGCTCAAACTTTATGCCTTCTCAAACAATTCTGTATTAAAAATTAAAAATATTCCCATGTTCATGAAAATGTATATAATTTTCAGTGGGGTGGAAACAAATAATATTATGATGCAGCTTGTGCATAAGTTTTTGTAGTAATTAAATTACAATGAAATACGAAAATGTTGAATGTAAGCAAGATCTGTGTGCCACTAAATATTCAAGACACTAAAATAACATAAAAATCCCACCAAAAACCTGACTATGAAAAGAAAAAGCAAGCAAAATGTTCTGCATACCAACTTCATATTAAAAGGAGCAAATAGCCTCCTTTGCTTTTTTAAATTATTTTAAAAGCAGCACCGTGATATTGCAAGATAATGCCTAGAAATTCTGCATATAAGGTCCAGCTTCAGCTGTAGCCTTTTAATATGTCTTTATACAATTATTAACTTTCTTTTCTGCTTAATGTAAAACAGCCTAGTATGCCTTGGTGTACATTTGTTGTTGCCCAAGGTAAGTTTCCTTTTGACCATACTCAGAGCTATCAAATGCAGTTTTCTGTCTTCATCTTCCCACAGTATTAAAAGCAGAGCATGGGTACCTTGGTTAGTTTCCTGTACTTTCATCACTGAAAGCACTGCATTTCCACATCTACTTTTTCTCTTGTTTCCAAGTGCAAGGCTGATTATGTGCACAGTACCTTCCTCTGAAAACCCAGCCTCACACTAGAGATACATTTGCTTTTGAATATAGAGCTCATCCAATGAATAAGGAGGAGCCGGAACTGTTCAGCAATAATGTTTGCCATTTGTAATGAAGGTATAAATAATAATATGAATTTGAATGGGGTTTGGAATTCATTAGTTTATAGAGGAATAGAAATAACAATCTCTGCAACATTCAATCAAATAATCCATCAATCAAAAGAGTCAGTTGCTAGAACCAAACACCTTTCTGTCTGAGAATATATATTAAATATATTAAGACACCCCAAAAAACCAAAACCAAACAAACAAAAACCAGATTGTGGCATTGAATCTATATTGCTCTGTTTATTGTACAGGAACTCCAGGTTACAGTTTCCTCTTATTTTGTTGGTATCCCTTGGATATTTTCTTTTGCTGTTTGTACACTTAAATATACCTGCTGCTCAGATATTCCTATACATTTAATTTATTATACTCAAAGCTCCTTCTTCCTTACTACAAAAAATATTTTTAATGAAAGATGCACTGTAGGTCTTCTGCTTATAAACCTGAATTTGTGTGTACAGAGACAGAGATTTGCCTAATTTCAAAATACACAGATAATAACCACTCGTACTCTTCTATCATCTTGGATGCAGTTCACCAAAAAGCGATGGGTCTTTTTTTCCTGTAAACCCCCAGGAGTTTGTATTTTCTATATCACAGTCCACAGAATGATGTCACCTCATGTTTTGTTTAACACCTGGCATGTTGCAAAATCCCATATATGTTACACATAACTGGATAGTTATGTGTAACTATAACTGGATAGTTTAACAAGCAACTGTCTGGGTCTGTTTCACTATGGTGCAAATGTACAAACTGCAATTCTGGTTAAAGTTTACTTCTTTTAGTGAATTTCTGCCAGAAAAGCAGCCTGTGCTGGTAGATGATAATACTGTATTTTTAATAGGAACCATATTCCCCCCTCAGTGAATAGATCCTGCATGAAAATGTAAATCTATCATATTCAACCAAAAGCTAATGACTGTAAAATTTTCTGGGCAATCTTTGGCATAATTTGGGGAAGTTAGGGCCAATTCACTGGCTGTAAGGCATCTCTGGCCTTTAGGTTTCCTAGCATTTTTGACACCCATCACCTCAGGAAGCCAATTCTCACTTTGCCCTAGTTCCTTGTTGCAAAAAACGCATTTCTCATTCTGTTACGCTGCAAGTGGTAAAGGCAGAGCCCTTTTCTTCCATTTTTGCCTCTCATTCTTCTTCATCCCCAGTAGCAGAGAGCTTGCACTGGGCATTATTGCTAGAACCATTAGGAACTTTTGCATGTGCTTCCTTCCTGAAATAGAAGGAAAATATAAATATTTGGCTCCAAGATAATTTATTTATATGGGAACAGAAATTCGTTTTAGAGAATCTATGTCAAGGACTCCCATGAGTCTTTTAGACACCCCAGGATTACCTCCAAGAGAGCAGGGACTTCATTTCTACTGCAAACATGCTTGCAATTCACCACAAACATGTCAATAACAGTAACAAATAGCCCCGCTATGTCTCATACATTGAGAGCCAGGGGAAGTGTGTGAATGCTATTTTTAGAGATGAAGCCGGAAGACTTATTTTACTTAGTGAGTAACGCAAAGATTAAAATCAAAAATTTTTTAAAAATCATACACTAGTGGGGGGTATAAAAAAAATCTGTGGGAGTAAAGGGGAAGAAATGCAGAAATGAAGTGCTATTTATCCTCTATTATCTTACCAATCTGTGTTTCTTTGGACAGTAATCACGGGACCCAGATGCTAAGGGTAAGTGATATTTTCCCACAAGCAGTTTCTGACTCGTTGGCAGCTTTTGTAGGCAGTTGTGCTGGCAGCCTTGGAGTTGCTTCTGGCTCTGTTTTGTGGCTTCACTCTTGATGGGCTGCCTGGGCTGCCCTGTGCTGCTGGATGCCATTTCCCTCTGTCAGCCCATGGGCTTTCTGGAGCTTTATACTGCACAAATCCCCTGTGAAATGGGTAAATGGACTCTTCTGAGGCAGAAAGGGAATCTGTTTCCTGGCTGTTGTAGACATTAGGTGAATTACTACTTCAGGTACTCAGAGAAACTTCGTCCATTTTGCAATTTTTGGCTTCCCTAAGCTGTAATATCAGCCAAAAATGCACAGCTAGGTACAAGCCCAGGTGTTAGTCCCAGCTTCCCCTCTTTATTTACCATGTCTTTTATCTTTCCTAATGTATCTGTGGGGTTTTTGCAAATTTTTTTTTTGTTTTACCCTATTTATGATATATTAACAGCACCACAACATCAGAAAGTAAATACAGTATCTCAGATGTGACCATAAGATTGAGAAAGATGAGTGCTTTACTTCAGGCAGAAATGGCAGATATTTTCCCTTAGATTACCTGTAACTCAACCATGCTGTAAAATTTTTTAAGTATATAAAATAAGTTATTTCTAAGTCATTCAGCTTTTTCTGTCTGGAATATGTTGATACAACCATCTTAAAATGTTTTTAAACATTATTCCTTCTGTTAGATACCTATGTGGCTATGCAGCCAATATACCATATTTCTTTTACATATGTATTATTTTCTTGACCCAAATTGGAAGAATTACATTTACAAAAGAGATTTATAAGTAAGACTCTTGGGCTTTTTAAGAAATCAGGGAATAATATTATACATGAGTTTGTACTGTTTCCCCTTTTGCCTATAATGTTCTACTTCATCTGTGGCTGAATTGAAAAAAATGCCTTTCTTGAATAGTTATTAACTTCTCCTTTGTGGCTTTCTAACTTCAAGTTTATTAATTCTGGATTTGTCATTATAATAATTAAATTACATATTTGTCAAATGATTACAATAAAAAATCAGAAATTTTATTCTAGCTTCACCTGCAAGACCAGATCTGTAGGATGTTCTCCCCCTGCTCCCTCTGAATGCTCTATGCACTTTCTAGTGTGCTAGTTACAGAAAGCTGTAACTTGTTAGATTTGTCCACTGTGTATCATTTTGAAATTATTTTTGCCCATGGAATCATTTCCTGGAAATTCTTCTACAAAAAATATTTATTAGTTGGCTGTTCATATGCTATTTGTTTGGATTTTTAAATAGAAATAATGAACTCACTAGAAAGAATAAAACAAAACACTCTCAACCAATTTGTGTGTGCTCTTTTACACTTTGATGTCACCAAATCTGTGTAATTCTATCTCCATCAGGAAATTACCACATACCAAAGATTCCTCTATGAGATGCTTACAGTCCATATTCCTAAAAATGTATGATTCTTTAAATTTATTTTTATTAGGCTGACATCAAAGACCACTTTGAATTTCTTGGCTATTGTGAACTAATTGGCAATATTTTTATTTACCATTAGATCTGTAAGAATCCTAAAGGAAGAAATTTTCCCCTTGCAAAGAGGTGGTCTTGGTTTTAGTTTGCAACTATTTTTTTTTAATATTTTAGCACAAACACATGATGAATGACCAGTAAAAACTATTCTAAATCAAGGCATGTTTAAAATATGTTTTTCCTCTGATCCATTTTTATTAATTTACTTTCAGAACACTGCGGCTTGTTATAAAATCTAATTCAGATGACCTATCCTTACTGGGTTCCTGCTGTTTGAAAATCTGTGTTCATTACCTAGTGCTTCCAGGACTGGACCTGTAGATTATGAGCTCTTTGGCCCACAGATTTAAAAGTCTGGTATGAAATGGTGTGAGTCCAATGGGAATTGTAATTTTAAGTGTTTCCAGCTTTTCTGCATAGGTGAGCTTGTAGTACACACAAAACCACCAAACAAACAGACAAATCCCACCAAACCAAAACCAAACCTTACTAAAAGCAAGAAAGCCATAGTGTCTAGTGTTAGCCATGCGCCGTGGGCACAGTTGTTGGACATACCCCTAAACTATTTCTGGAACACCACTTCCAAAACTGAATCCCCTTTACTTAATGAAATATTAAAGGACAGTGTTAGTGCCTCATATTGCCTGCCCCCCCTCCTCCCCCCATGTCCACTGGCTCCTGTGCTTTCCTCACTAAACTGATGTAATTAAACAGGATTGTTCATTTTCTTCCCTGCAGTGCATCAGTCCTGAAAAGTTTCTTCAAAGAAACTCTCAGACTGGAACTGGTGCAGCTTTGCAGAGTGAAGCTCTCACTGTGCTTCAAAGAAAATCTTCAGTTGTCTGGAGCCCGCTTGTCCCAGGAGGTGTCACTGTTGGGACTTGAAGGGTGAGCTCAGCTCTGCAGTTTATTTTTTTAAAGGCTGCATTGACCATGAGGTAGGAATTGACCTGTATTACATCTCCTTCCCTGCCCCCCGCCCTTCTGGAGAAAGATAATCACAGGTAAAACTAGCTGGTGGCTTATACGGAGATGTAAGCAAATAAAAATTTTACAAAAAGACACTGAGGGCTGGGTACCTTAAGAAATACAAGCTAATCCAGGCTTGTTAAAATGGGGGGTTTCCTATTCTTGCCGTGCGTGTATATTATACTGAGTCAGGGATAAATTGTCATGATGTGATGTCTCTCTTATTTTAATACTCTTCAAGGTGAAGGACAAATGAATTTATGACTCAAGGTTTATTGCATAAGCGTTAAGGTTGTACTAAATAGTAGTCTCAAGATATTTGATATTTACTAAATCCTTTTCTGTTTAAAAAAAAAAAAAAAGAATACTTTTAGATCATCCAAGGGTTGAAAGTATTCTAACTGTAAGTATAATGGAAATAATGTGTGAATTCCTATGGACTTATTAGAGACTGCAGATTTTTAAAAAAAAAAAAATAAAATAAAAAAGAGTATTACTTTTAAGATTAGGAGTTACCAGGATGTGTATTCTACACAGAAAAAAAAAAAAAATCAGAATAAATTAGTCTAAGGTCTTGAAGCAGCCTACTACACTCCGAGGTAAGTTGCTTCCCTGGTGAATTATATTTTCCATCAATATTTTGCACTTTACTGTTAATGTCTTCTTTCAGCCTCCAACTTTGGGGTTTGTTTCACCAGATCTATCATTTTGTCCATTTTCCATGAGTTTTGTTGTTAAGAAGTTTCCTATCTACTCAGCATTATGTTAAAATCTAGCAAGTCTCATTTTCTGCCTAGTAGATATTTCTTATTTCCATGGTTTGTGGTTGATAACTAGAATAACAGGAATTAAATAAAGTCTGTCAATTTGGTTTTAAGTATCTTCAAACTCACCCTTTATATTTTTGTTAAAAGGATACATCAGAAAATCTTTTTTCCCCAGCTAGAACTGCTGATATTAACACAAAGCTTACTGGCCATAGCCGAACATGTTAAATTTTACCTAAATGAGGGATTTTAAAGTTCTTTGTCTTTATGTTGTTACTGTGGAAAGCCCAGAGAAGCAGGGTTCCTCTATCATTCAATAACTTCCTTTTTTTGTGTGTGTGATTTAATTTCTCTGGGCTTTGTTGTGTTTTTACTCTAGTTGTGAGAAATGCATATATAAAATACCACATCCGCACGAGAATTTCAAATTTAAATGGATTTAAGCCCCACCTTTAAGGGGAGCTCTGTGCACAAAGAAAAATGATTACCCGTTAATTTTTAGACCTATAATCTTAAAATGTCTCAAAATGTCATAGAGGCAAATCCATCACAGCCAGGATAAATCTTTCTAGTCTTACTTTTTAAAAAAGCAAAGTTATACCGTACATGATCGCTTCAAAAAAGCACAATTATCCTATGTTTTGTGCCATATATTTATCAGTAATCCTTTCTGTGTGCAACTTTAAGATAAAAGCTTGTAGTTATTCCACTGTTTGCTTTTCCAAGTCACTTGAAAATAGAAAAATTGTAGGTGGAGATTCTGGCCAGTAGAGGCCTCTCTAGATTTGCCTCATGATTAAGGACTCTGCCTGCCGGGAATCAGTCGCAGCAAGTGAAAGTACTTGAAAAGATTCTGTTGCGTGGTGGGGAAGATCACTTTTTAATGCCCTTTTAAGTTGCAAGATGTTGATTAATGTTGCCCTTTACATTAATGATGTTTCAAGTAAAAGAAAACAAATTTTAAATGGATAAATTCTATTGAGGATGCATTAATTAAACAGAGACTTTACCATATGCTGTGGCTGGAGTGCTTGCTGGCCTTTCTGTTGTTGTTACCTGTGTAAAATCCACCCCATCCTCTACATGAATGCCCAAGCTGAATAGCCATTTGAATGAAGGCTTTAGTTTGATTCGCTATACAAGGGGTACTGTGTCACTGTGTTTTCTTTCTAGGAGTCACTAAGTGATTTCTATATCTGTTGTCATGGTGATATAGCAAAGCAGGGGAAAATGGGGGCAACTCTGGGCTTTCTCTACACCCTCTGCACTAAGAACTAAGATGTTGTTAGCAGGCCTATAAAACATTGGGCTTTTTCTAGGCCTTCTTTTTGTTCTCTGATTGTCAATAAACCTCATTTTAAGGGTAACAAGGACATCTAAATGTCATCTGTCACAGTGTTAGAGAGATTAAGTTTGTTTAGGAACTTGTGCTGGACAAAAGGCCACTATTTGTTCGGTGATACAAAGCGGTGTTGGCCATCAGCAATCTTGATTTAGAAGGAGGCCGCATGGAGCATCCAGGAAAGATCAGCTCAGTTGCAGGTGATAGTAAGAGGCTCCTTGACATGACATCATTTAAAACAACACCAAAACAAATATGGTTTTGAGTTAGGAGTGTTTTTATTGGGGTTTTGTTCTCTTGGGGTGTTCTGGGAGGTTTTTTTGTTACTATCTGCATTGTAGACTGTGTGTTACTGGAGTAGCTGCATAGACCTGAGGTAAGAAAACAGCCATTGACAGCAGACGGCCTGTTTAAAAACATGACACACACACCTGATAGTCCTTGAATGAATAAAAAAAGAAGAGGGAAAGAAGGTTTTTCATGGAAAATCCAACAATAATAGGTGCTGCATTAACTCAGCATTTACTCAATAATGAGGCTAAATGGAAAGTACAGATTAATGAAGACATTGGTGTTATTAAAATCAAATCCTGTGGTTCATATGCTTTTCTTAATAATGAACATTGTGACTATTGGAGAGGAAGAACAGGATTTTTTCTATTAATTTGGCACACATCCCAGATCTCATTCAACCAGAACCTATCCTGTGCAAAATGCAACCCATGCCCTTTATGTTCCACAGTCTTCCCGTTTAATATTTGTGCTAATCCAGAAAAAAGGTTTTTCTTTTCTCAAAGTAAAGAAAAGCAAAGGGTGATCTCTCAGCTTAGATATTAACTAAATAACACGAAACAGCCATGTTCATTTTAGCACAAAGGTTTGTTGAAAAATATTCCTAGAAGGAAGATGTGATGGTGTTTATTGCACTACAGCTACATTTAATCCTAACATTTATGTTTGGATAGTAACAAAATATATAATGCTGATTGAAATCTTTTGTGGCTTGTGGTGTATTTACCAAGATCTACAGTAGTATATTCAGAATGTAGATCTTAACTGAAAAAAATATTCTAATCTCATTCAGTAAGAGTGACGTAGATCCAACACTAAAACAAGCAGGATTCAAGATGCAGCTGAACAATGGAATTGGCAAAGCTGAGTGTTCATTTTGCAATATGCTCATTGTGAAATATTTGACATGTGGAAGGAAGCTGTATAACTTACTTGGTGGTCAGTTGCAGGCGTCATGGCAATATCAGCTCCTTAGTGAAGTATTTCCCATTATTTTGACCCAGCCATTTTCCCCAAGGGTCTGCAGAGTGAATGGTGGCGGCATACAGTACAGCAC
Source organism: Psittacus erithacus (assembly GCA_009867235.2). Classification (NCBI taxonomy): domain Eukaryota; kingdom Metazoa; phylum Chordata; class Aves; order Psittaciformes; family Psittacidae; genus Psittacus; species Psittacus erithacus. The sequence goes on from WYDI02003390.1 coordinate 78,243, forward strand.
AGGAGAGGAGAGGTGACCCATGGGAAGTGAGTCTTTGTCCTCCTGGATGACTAGAAGTGAAAAACATGAAAGAATGCTGCTTCTCAGTGAATTAGACCTCTCTAATGAACTACCCCAGATCAATCCATCAGCTTGGTTCTGCATGCGGATGAGAGTAACTCCGACTGAAGAAGTAAGAGCTCCCAAAGCATCTTCTATTAGCTTCTGTATTCCCTATATCACAAGGCTGCATTTATAATGAAATTAAATGCAAACACCGTGGTAAAATCCCCCAGAAGGAGACCTTGTCAAGTACTGGGAGGTATATCATCTCATCCCCTCTCTGGGTATGTCACAGTAAAAATCAAACATGTGCAATGGGGTGCATAGTAAAACCCACTATAACATTTTCAGCCTTTGGACCCTGTTTAAAAAAAAAAAAACTGCTTACCTAATAGCTAAAAGATGGTGTTGAGGTTGTTGTTATAAAGGATGGAAACCACCCTCAGTATTTACTGGAGGCCTGGCATCCTTCCCTGCCGCAGAGGGCAGCTGAAGGGTGCCCAATGGGAGATCAGCATTGCTCTCTTGTCTCTCTATATCACTATGTCCGGGGAATGCAAAACTGTGGCAGGGAGCCTCTCTACCACCTACAGCTTCCTCCTGTGAAAGAGGCTTTCCTATCCAAGCAATTTACATGGATTTCTGACCTTTCTGTGACCAGTCTCCTGCAAATTACTTATTACCAAGAAGCCAGAACCCAGGCTTTAGTGTTCAGTGTTGGAATCATTTGGCAGGAAAAAACCCATACTGCAAGGACGTTGTAAGAAAAAAATAGTGTTTTTTTTCTTTACAGGTTTCTTTATGTTTATAAACTGCCACTCTCCTGTTTTCTATTATTTTAGGCATGTAGTCTGCTATCCGTTCTGCTATTCTCCACAGTCTGCACTGCACTATGAGGCCAGCCTTGGTCCAAAAACCAGGAGATATGCCTCTCTCCTCCTTGCTCTAACTCCATTTGCTTTGGAGAAGGAGTTGCCTCAGTTTTCTTCTCCCTAGAGCAGCAATTCTAGCATTTATGAAATGTTCATGGGACTTTGTTAGACTCTTGTGCAAAGAACAGTTCGGTGACGTGAAATGTCTTCTGACTGTGGAGAAAGCTAAGACAGAAGAATGAGTGAGTGATTTTTAAGACTCAGGTATGTGATCCCTGCCTGTTTATTTTTATGTGTACATTTAATTTTTACATTTTTTCTCTCTGCCTCTGCAATGACGATTCTGTGCAAGACGTCACTTCGGTGTCTATGGGACACCTAAGTGCTACTCAGTGTGAGAAAAGGGCTGCAGAATTAGGCCTCAGTTAGGAAATGGTTTAGGGCCATGAAAAGCCTGACCTCTTCTCTGACTTCAAGGAAGTTATTGCTAAGTATTATGAGACTGTTTAAACTGGGACACTCATAATAGTGCTGGGAGCAGAAAGTGCTCCAGCTTCAATAGGTGTTTTGCATTGGTAAGGTCTCCAGGAGCAAGCTAGCAGCCTTTGAGCTTCCTATGTGCTGTTGAGAATAAGTGAGCAAAGATGCAGGGTGAATCTTCATGTGCACAGAACTGCTTCATCAGGGCCTGGATGCAGACACCCTTTCTTGCACTGAGAAGCACTTTGCCTTGTGCAGTGTATTTTTAATGATATTAAGTAAAACCCAGAAGAATCAGCCTTGCTGGTTGGTGGGTGCCTTCAGCATCTGCTGAAGTGAGCAAGAGCAAAGGGCATTTGCCCCCAGTTGGCAAACTCAGTGTTAAGTAGAGAAATCACCTGGTTGTACGCCAGAGACTTGAAAGTTGTGGGAACATTTTATATGTTGTTAGAGCAACTGCTCAGAAATTAAAAGGGGAATAATAAAATTACTTCTTCCTATTCTTATCTGCCACAGATATTAGATGTGGTTATATATGGCAAGATGATTTCTTTGGTAATACTTGTTTCAGTGTTATTCTTGCTTGTGGTTTAAATAATAAAAAAGCAATGAATTAACTGTCTAAACTAGAAGGAGAAAAGTGCTGCCATCTTCTACTGAAATAGCTGGGAGTCAGAAAATATTTTATTTTCATTATTATTATGACTAATGATTGTGTAGGGGATGTGACCGTTCAAACTCCCTTATTACTAAATTTAATGTTACTTTTACAGAACCAGCCCAGTTAAACAAGTTACTGCTATTTAAAGTTAATTCTTACAAATCAGAAAAAAAATTAGCAAGACAGCAAAAATGAGTTTTATTGTATTTTTATAAGTGTTCAGTTACTATGAATTGCTAAGATTTGTAAAGATCTTTGAAGATGAAAAGCCCTATGTAATATTATTATACTGGCATGGAGAAAGTAAAAGGAAGAAACCCATTTATTCTACTATAATCCTTTTAGAAATTTTAACAAATCCAATGGCTTTCAAGTAGTGGAAATATTTCAGAAAGTGCTACCACCACTACTGCTGTTGCTCCAGGCTATATTATCATATACCATAGTGTGCATGGAAGGAAAGCTTAACTAAGGTCATTCTAATGAATTTTGAACAGTTACATGGACCTAATTTGACTTTCTGTCCTGTATGAAAGGCAACCTCTTCATGCTGCAGCACCCAGCAGAAACCGCTGAGTCTCCTTATCAACCTTATCTGCACTTTTCATCATCTGAAAGTGCTGCAAGTAATGCTCAGTCTATGAACTAGGTGCATGTGTGTGCTTTTTCCATCTTCAGTACAGCGGCTGACCAATAGGTTTTTTCAAACTGAAAGGAACTGAAAAATGTATTTTGTTCTGATATCTCCACTTCTGGCTCCATTTTCATGCTCTCATTTTTGTTACCAGATTTGAATTCTCTGGTGCAAAAGGATAGCAGTTTGCCAAATTCCTTTATCAGTTCTCTTCTCCATTCACAAGAGAGCTGCAAGGATCTAGCAGCATTCCAGGAAGCTGTTTCCCTGTCATTGATTGAAAGGACAGGTTGAAATCCTGACCTCGTGAACTCCCTTCAGAAGTGCAGGGAGTGGGGCTTGATGCCATTGCACTCTTGTTGTAGAAGCCTCACCACCTAGAGGTCCTTTCAGCCTCATGTCCTTCCTCCTACAGGTGTTACAGAAAACAGTATGAAAAACTTTTAGTAGCTAAACACAGTGCACTGCCCAAGGAACCAGTTCAGAATGTCTGAAACTAAGGAATATCTCAGTGATTTAACATTCCTTACAAAATATTAATTCCCATTCTTTCTAGTCACTATGCATATTCTTTACTTTGTAGGAAGTTTAATTTTGGTAAATTCTTGCTCTCAAAAAATCCAGTGTTGGTGAGCTGCAGGAAATGAGAATTTCTAACTGCAAGAAATGAAATACAAAAATTAAAATACAAAATTCTCAAGAATTCCCAGTTGCCATTTCTTGGTGGAAGATGTTAACTCCTGATCACTGAAAGACTTTGAAAGCATTTGAGTGTTTCTTTTTTTAATCTAATATATGATACAATGAAAGAAGTTGAATCAATACATTAAAGATTAAATGAAATATTTCTCTAAAAAATGTTTGTTAGATTTGTAGGTATATATGTTAAAGATATTTTATTTATGCTGCTTCCATTTTCGGAAGCACTACATTACACTTTACAACGGAAAACTAAAAAAAAAAATGTATTCAGCTGTCTATTAGAGTTTAATTATGAAACAAAAACAAGTTTCTTTTTATCACTGTCATGTTTGCCATCTTTTCATTTCAGTAAATCCCTTTTTCTTAGGTGAAACTTCTTATCTTTTCCAGCTATTCCGTTTTCATACTTGGATCATGGCCTTCTTATGCATCTCCTTTCTAATATAAATAACCTTTTGCTGTCAACTTCTCTTCAGGTGAGGGGTTTTGTTTTGAGGGGTTTTGGGTTGGTTTTTTTAGGTTCTTGGCAATTCTTTTCTTAATTATCATTTTTTATCAGCTCCCCATTTATCTCTGCATTATCCCTTTTTCTCAGAAATAATGCCAGATTTTTTTAAATGGCTTTATCACTGATAAAGTTATTTAATGATATTTTTATTTTTGCTATCATATTCTCACATCATATTTGCTGTTTTTTCACTGGAATTCAATGCTACCATTCTTGATGTTTATGTCATCCGTCTTTCTGAGTGGATGTTTAAGTGAAAACATTTTAAAGTTCACTAAAAGATTAAAAAAAACAAACGAAAAAAATCCACAAAAAAAGCCAAAAAAACAAAACCAAAACACAACAAAACACTGGAAAATACATTTGCACAGTAAAATACATTTATTAGCATGGTACCTCACCGCTCATTCAGCTTACATCTCTCCTAGGGTGAACCATAGCCATCCTTGGCTTTTGAAGGCATTTAGCAGCTCATGGTTTCATTTAAAAATCCTAAGCTCCTAAACTCTTCCCAGTTTTGTTGACAGGTCTGCAAACCTTTTGACAAACTATGCAAGGTTTGTGTAACGAAACCAGGTGCATTCTGCGTTGCTTTTGATTCTACAAGTAGCACATAGCTGTAATTTTACTCAAGTCCCCAGCACCATTTTGCTTAAATTGCTCTGCATTTGTATACTAGCTTTTTCCAGTCCACCTGTCTGCATGTTCTTCAGGGTATTCTGAATATTGCCAGGCTGCTAAGATGCTTAATGAATTCTTATTAAAATGTGACTGTCTTCCATAATCTCATGGGAAATTGCAGAAAGACTGAAAACAAGAGTGTTTGAAGGCACCTGTGTGGGAGACTTAGAATAGTTTTGCTTAGCTTAATACCTCCAACTCTATTAGGAGGCTGATCTTTTCTAGTTTCCTATATCTTCTGTGAAGGACTAGTGTTCTAAGTGCGTCGAAGCAGTAAGCAGTAGCAAATGCACCAAACTCTTGTGTCTGTGGCATCTTTGGTCTTCCAGCTTCTGCAAAGGAAGATGTGATCCAGGTTATAAAAAGCCTGTCTCCTCTGGGGAGAAGAAAGGCTATGCACAATTCACTGCTCTATCCGTTCAGTCCCTACAAATCCTTGCAAAGGCCTTTGAGATGTTTGTAGAGTTTCTTGCGATTTGTAGAATGGGATCATCAGTATCTGACTGTGATTCAATACAACCAGCCAGTAACCTTCATTCTCCCCCCAATTCTTAGAGTAGCACCAAATAAATGGGAGAAGAGAGTTTTCACTATTGTCTTCAATGTGATACATTAGATCTTTGAGGACCTATTATTCAGCAGATGTTTCAGTGCTGCCATCCCTCAGGCTGCTGAGTGACCTGCCCTTTGGTAATGAGATTTCTGGACATGGTAGCTACTTTGCTTTTTTGCCTTTTAGTGCTTAAGCCTACCATTAACATTTAATGAGAACAGTTTACAGAGAAACAATGTAAGGTATTCCTGTGAGTAAATCTCAGTGTTACAGGTATGACCAATCTTAAATTCTCAATCTTGGTTCATTTCATTAAGTATTCATTTTAATGGACTTTATCATGTATGTACCACTATAACTGCATGATGCTTTGGTTTCCTTGTCCGTAATGTCATAAAATAGAGTTGTTATTTCCAAGTACCAAGCATGAAAGAGCTTCATGTGTGGATACTTTTTTTATTTTGGATCTTGGTGCCTTTGCCTGCTTTCTGTTTGTAACCAAGTTACACAATGTGGCAACGTTTTACTTCTTATCTTCTAACTACTGCCTTAGTCACCCTGATTCTTTCCTAAATATTCTATGGGTTTTTGTGTGATCCCTTTTCTTTAAATAATGAATCCAAAGGGCCTGATCCTAGAATTCCTCTCTCCAGTGGCAGCTCAGCGACTTGCTTGAGATTAAACACAATGTCAGTCCAGTGTCTAAAATGTCTACTGCTCACTATTAAGTCCTCAGAGCTGTCCAAAGAATTACATGGCAGCACATACCCCCGACTTCTAAACAGCAACAAATGTTGAGCAAGAAAGATTTGAAAGCGCTAAATTATCTTGTTAAATTAACTGGAACATTTTAATTTTTACTAGAGATGAGTGAGCTTGAGTAAATATGACGAATTGGAAGCTCACTTCATTTAGCAGACATCAAACACACACAGAACGTTGCCCAATTTAATTTAGCCCTGCCAAGCTGGGAAAATGTTTGTATAATGTTAGTGAACAGGAAAAGGGCTAAAATTTACTCTCAGTTGAGAATGCATGCATAAATTCCCTTGACATAAACTGGTGTTGTGTGTGCGTGTATGTATGTATATATATTATAAAGTTCCCTCAGGGAAAATCCTCTGAACACCTGCAACCAGAGAATTTGTGCTACTATGAGTTATTCCCAATGAAGTCAACAATAGCTCTGTCTATTGTTCTAAATGCAATATGTAAACTATTGTCTTACACCCCAAGTTTTATCTCCTTTTCCTCTGCTGCCCCTTATCAAACACATACCAGCACAGTCACTTGTTCAGTCATGATCAGTAGAGTGGCTGTTGGTTTGCTATTTTTTTTGGCTTTATACCCTGAGCTTAATGGGCACATTTTGTGAAGAGTGAGCCAACCAGGTAAATAGCTGCTACTATGGAGCTTAAGAGCTACAGCTCTCAAATTAGGAGGTGCTTTTTGTCAAATAGGTTGCTGTAGCTCTAATATTAGTAACAAAACAAGGGCTTTTCAGACAAGAAAAAAATCTTTAGTCTGACTCTGTATCACATTTAACTCTGTCGCCTTGTCAAATATGTCAATGTGCATAATATACAGCAGCATTCATCTGTGGGTGCAAAAGTGCTTTATAAATATTACCTCTTGAATAGTTTTAATTTATACTTAACAACCAGGTTTGTGAGATGCTACTTGAAAAGAATCAGAGCAAGCTATTTAGAAAGTTAGTATAAATAAATTATAGTGATTTATTTGTCCTTTAGAAGGATGTTGGTTTGCACTCCAGAACAATGCTACCCAAGTACGCTTCAAACATGCTTTTTTCCTCCTTTTGTTTTAACACCATGTCTGCATATATCTACATGCCTCTTTCATTCCAGTTTCAGCTTTGCTGCTGTAATTGGTAAACATCTTCTGGTAGGGCACTAGGAACAAGGTACACAGGAGGCAGAATATAGCCCTGCATAGAGGCGTTACGGTCTCAGATTCATACAACAGGCAAAAAATAGTCATCCTTTTCTGCAACTTGTTTATGAAATTTTATTACTTTTTCTCATGCTTCAGAAACATTAGCTAGAAACATTACTGAAGGAGTTCCTTGCCTTCAGGCTGCGCAACTTCTGCCAGTGTTTTAAGGCACTTTTATTGAATTTTTAAGCAAATTTGCTTTGAGCTGTTTCATTTTACATTTTCTGAGGACAAGGCTTCAAGGCTGTTTGCAGAAGGCAGATGTCACAGACGCATGGTGTGAGTTTAAAGCTGGTCTGTGAAACACTGCATCAGAGTGGCTTGTACTGTTACCTGCCTCGGGCCAAAGCAATAACAAGTTACATGCTCACTGATAACAAACTGTATAGTCATTTCTAACCTTAATTTATGAGCTATTTATTACTTACTTAAAAATTATTAGGCTTTGTGAGTATCCCATTCACTCAGTATATCTGTAAGAAATGTTATTTTTGTGTTAGAAGAAGAATACATTGAGGCAAAGAGAAATGAAGGGACGCTGCAGCAAAATTGTCTTTGGTGTTTTGGTTCTTCATTCTTCCTGATTACTGTGTTCTAGGTCTTAAGTGTCACAGCTGGTACATGCTCACAGCACTGCTTTTTGTTTTCTGAGAACTGCAGTTTAATTTTTCCCTTTGAAAATCAGACTTTTGGTGCCCAAAGCTGGGCTCCCAAACTGAAACATTTAAAAGCAGAGGTCTTTGTTTTGATCAGGGGTGCACATTTTGAGTGAGTGAGTGAGAAGGAATTTAGACTGCATATCAAAGAATGGCTGAGCCATGTGAAGTTGTTGCTGTGAAGCACATTTATTCTTGCTGATGGTTTGGTGAGGGTGCTGTTTCATACTGAGGAAAACACAGGGACTGCTCATCCTTGGAGCTCAAGACTGCTTTGGGTTGTTTTGTTTTCTGGTCTAGGATAATAATTAGGGTATTTAGGATAATAATTCTGCAGACACCTAGGTTGTGTAAGAAAGCTTCCATTCAGGTACATAAGCCTAAAATAATTAGATGTGTTCCTAGAGCACTAGGGAAACATTTGCCTTCTGTTTTTTGAAAGCAGATGAGCTTACTAGACCCACCTAATACTCCAGGGTTATGTCCTGCCCAATGGGTTGCCACAGAAGCACTAAAACTGTCGCACACAAAAGCACCACAGGGCTCCCACCATCAACATGAGCTCTCTGCCTGCCTCTGGTGCTAGCTGTCAGAACTGCTTCATCTGAAATCAAGGTAAAGAATCAGCAACACTATATACTACAGGATAAAGGCATAAACTAGCTTTGTAACCCTGGGCAACCTGGGTGTTTGCTGACTGACAGTGTGAATGACAGCCCAGTTGTCAGTCTAAAATATCATCTTCTAATCATTCCAGATGTCACCCGACAAGATGATGGCTACTAAAATGGGGAATAATTTGGGAAAAGTCATAAAGCCCATTATCTCCTGCTGAAACCATTTCTCTTTGCCATTTCTGAAGTCTCTGCAAAATAGATCCAGAATCCTATATGTAATATGCGACTGGTTTATTAAAAGAGAGTGGCTACTTAGAACTGCATTGGGTACCCTGTTACATTCCTTGGGAAATCTGCCCCCAAGTTTTCCCTTGGGGGCAGGTTTGAAAGAGTCCTTCGTGTCTTGGCAGGTGACTCCAATCCGACCATACAGCGTGACTGAAATACTTCACCTGTTCCAAAATACAATAGGGAGCAGTTGCTTACACACAGACTAGCAAATCAGAGAGGATGAAGTTGTTCAGGGTGGCAGGAGAGTAAAGTTTCTGCCTAAAATTCTTACTAATATTTTTTATACTTAATAAAGAAAGAAATATCTGAAGATATTGTAAAGGCATTTCCATTCTTGCTTAATTTATTCAATTGCATTTTAATTTCAATATAAAGATAGGACTATGTTCTGAACCTTGTTGCCCTCGCTAGGCAATGGCGACCTGGTTCAGGGACTGCGCGTCGGCCACGCCCCTGGCCGCCCGGGCCATCAGCACACCGACACCAATATGATAGATGGCAAAATGGCGTTTATTGAAGGCAACGTGGTATTATATATTACATGTTGTGATATCACTTCCGCTCGCTCACACCCTGAGCCACGATCTTCGCCTTATTTGGCTATTTTGGCAACCTGTCCTTGCTATTGGTTGTAAGGAGAGGGGCTCCTTATTTGGTTATCTTTCCGTACATCGCGAAATCTTCCGGCCACCGGGCCCTAGCTACCACACCCTACCACAGAACCTCAGCCTGAATAAAGGACTGCACATCAAAAGAAAATAGCAAATTAAAGGAGAAAATCTCTTTTGAGAAGAACAACAAAATATAGCAGAGGAGGAAGAGGAGAGGAGGACAGAAAAGGCAGAAAATAATGTCTGTATCTTGAGCTTTATATTTTGCAAGCATAGTCTGAAATGGTGAAGTCAGAATATACTCTGTCATGCAGATAAAACAAAAAATGAACCTACAAACTGGTTCATTTTACCAGGCTGTTTCAGCGACATAAACTGGAAAGCATTCATTGATCATTGTGTTAATTCCTTCCAAGATCCAGTGGAGGAGATTCCAGACTGTGAGACAGAAAATTCTATGCCTTATTCATATAAAATATCTCAAAGAATACACTGAAAGATTGCTGATAAACTTTGCCAAAGAGGGAAAAAGTATGCTTAGAGCAACTGTTAAAAATCTATATCCTGTATGCTGCATTGGGCTTGATTATGCCATTTTCACTCATACTGGCCAATAACTGACTCTGATTAATTGCAGTGAAAGCAGTGGAATAATATATGTAGTAAGGATTCCTTGAATCAATTTTAGACAAAAGAACTAGCAACAAGTCAGTTGTCTTAATGAATAATTTCTAATTGCTTGTTATCTACCTGAGCATTTCTAATACAGTCATTATGGCAATGTGGAGGCAGGGAAGAATCCCACCTTAAAAAAGGTAGATTTTCTTATTGGCAGTTAGATTTCTAAAGTATATAATGTAAATACATTTCTTCTTAACTAACCAGCTCCCCTTACCAAAATTTTCCTTTTATCACATGGTAGTTCCCAAGCTTTTGATTGTCCAAAGAATAGCTTGAATCTGGCACCAAATGCTTGAATTTCTAAACAGTGACTCAAACATTTTTATAAAAAAAGTTGTGGTAAAGGATCACACTGAAGCATCTTCCCAGATCAGGTTAGATAATATTGTTACCTGCTTCTATAGTGTTTTGGCTGTTGCACTGTATCATGCCTTACTTCAGCTATGAAAAGCTGGGAAACACAAAGCCTTGGCGGAAGCTTGTGAAATGCTGGAAAGTTGTTATGGCTCCCGCAGAGTATGAGACAAAGTCCGTGAATGCTCTTGGTCATGGACCGGCCCAGCATAACTTCGCAAAAAGTATTTATTTCAGCTTCTGTGCAAGCTAATCTTAATTCTCATTTGAAAATTTATATTTTTTTATATTGGTTCTCAATAGCTGCAAGTCCTAATTGTAATATGGCTGTGTTTCACTGATATGTGGGTATATACATACATGTTTGTGCGCATTTACATGCTCTGGATTCCTTTAAAATAATAGAATAGATATACTGTTATACAAAACTACATGGTTTTTATTATTATGATCCCCTTTTTAGCTGAAATACACGTGGAGTTTTTTTCTAATATACCTTCTCCCTTATGTCCTGCTAAGCTTAGCTAACAGAAACAACAATGAAATGGTAACCAGTAACTCTTTTCTTAAACTAAAGTTGACATATGTGCTCAGATTGCAGGAATATAAAATCAGGAGGCTATAAATTCTGCCCTTGCTTGGTCTGTCCTGTCTGATAGCAGAATTGTTGCAGTAATTCCATTGCAATATAATAAAGTTTGAAGCCATTAGGGAATAGAAATGTGTGAGTGTATATCTGTATATGCATCTGTGTGCTCTGAAATACTTGTTTTCTGTAGACAATTCTGGTTAATCTATCTAGTGCTGTATATCATAGTAAAGGAGTTTGATTTTCTACAAAACTGTGCTTACATTTTGTGTTTATAAGCAGGTTTGCGATGTCAACAATAAAAATTCACTTAAAATAGTGGGAAAAAAAATAAAAAATGCTCCCACTTCACTCTTTAAATGCAGCAGAAGTAATCTTATTTCACAAGATTCGGCGGATGTTTTGTTTCATTTCAGAAACTTCAATAATTTTATGTTTTTTGATAAAGTTTTACATAGACTTTTGCCATTCGTTACAAAGCTGAAATGCATAGTGAAATTTCAGGTTGTAAAATCACTTAAAGTGGAACTTAAATCAGTGTTCACATAGTCTCTTTGAACCTATGAATCTTTTATAGTTCTGATCTAGATGGAAAGTCTGAAAGGAAACACCAGGCCTGTAAGAAGTAATAGTAAACAGCAGAGCTTGAAAAAGATATCTGTGAGGAAACAAGAGGCTATTTCAGGCAGTCAATTGTTACACTTATTGCTGGATACTGCTAGCAGAAACTTTAAAAAATTATTTCTCTTTACTCTGATATTTCAGCTACCCATTTCATATTATTCCATTCTTTTGGTCAAAACACGAATACCACAGCTCCAATGAGTCTAAAGCAACTCTAGGGCTGACTTGCGTTTGCTGTTGATTTTCTTGAATGAAATTTTAAAGAAATTATTAAAGAATGCTGTGTGTTTTCTTTCACCTAGGAATGCCATGCCCTTAACTGTGGTTTAATTCCTCGACTGTATGTTTTAGTGCCATGTTTTGAACTATCCGTTGTACATACCACTCAGTTTGCTATAGCCATTGCATCCGTCTATGCTTCCACAAGATCAACTGACTAGCCTTCTGAATACAAAAAAAAAGTAACAATAAAAAAAAAAATCACAACTAAAATTATTCTGATTTGAACTGCATTACAATTAGTTATGCTTTGGTATCACATACCTAAACTTATGTAGCCTTTAGATCAGCCTTCAGTGACTGAACAATTGCATGGGGCTTTGCACTTCCTTATGTGGATTAAGAACCTCTATCCCCTGGTTTGGTCTTTGAACCAGCACAGTACAATGACTGCTCTTGTAGAGAGTTTCCTCCTACTCTTTATTCATTGATAATTATCTCCATTTTGTCCCATGCTGTCCTTTGACAATAGTAACAGGCTAGTGACTATAAAGAGGGGTCCATGAGAAAGCTACCAGATATCCTGGTTTGCAGCAAGCTTTCACTGCAGGAAGTCCCAAGCATGCTGTTGGCCAGGTGGAAAGGTACAACCAAGCAGAGGGATGTCCAAACCTGGCTGGTCTGCTCATCCCCATGCTTCTGCCACTGGCCACTGCTGGAGGCAGGACTCTGAGGCCTTAGGTCTCCTCCAACCTGGTTGTTCTTATGCTAAAACTTTTATGCTGTGCTTTGATTTTTCTTCTGTTTTCTGCAGATAGTTAGATTTCTAAAGGATAAAAGGACTAGAAGAAAGTTTCCTATTTCTTTTCATGCTTCTGTACTTCGCAGTTTACAGTCTCTTCACGGCCTATAATGAGGGCAGAAAATGAAGAAGTAGAGAGTAAATATGGTATTCCTGACTTCCTGAGGCTGCTAATCCAGCCAGTCACAATCTCAGCCTCTCATAGCTCAGTTTTTGCAGTAGTTTTAGGAGCATTTTCTGCAGCCTTGGCTCTCAGATATCAGAGCTGATAGAGAACTATGGGAAGTGAGTTGGTAACTAGCAATCTCTATGGCAGCATATGCTTCTCAATTCACATATTTCTTCTGTGTGACTGAAATTAATACTAACTTTACTATTTATTTGAATGAAAGTAACATCTTTTAGCATTGTAGGCAAACTTAAAGGACTTATATATTTATTATTGAGGGCAAGTCTGGCAAAATCATAGGGTCATAGAATGGTTAGGGTTGGAAAGTACCTTAAGATCATCTAGTTCCAACACCCCTGACATGGGCAGGGATGCCTCACACTAGACGATGTTGCCCAAGGCTCTGTGTAAACTGGCCTTGAGCACTGCCAGGGATGGAGCATTTATAACTTCTTTGGGCAACCTGTTCAACTGCCTCACCCCCCTCACAGTAAAGAACTTCTTCCTTATTTCTAACCTGAACTTTCCTTGTTTAAGTTTAAACTCATTACCCCTTGTCCTGTCGCTACAGTCCCTGATGAAGAGTCCCTCTCCAGCATCCCTGTAGCCTCCCTTCAGATCCTGAACGGCTCCTCTGAAGTCTCAGTGCAGCCTGCTCTTCTCCAGGCTGAACAGCCCCAACTTTCTCAGCCTGTCTTCATAAGGGATGTGCTCCAGCCCCCTGATCATCCTCGTGGCCCTGCTCTGGACTTGCTCCAACAACTCTATATCCTTCTTATCTTGAGGACACCAAAACACTTGGGTTTATCCTTAATTTTTTTATTTTTTTTTTAATTTTAGCTTACTTGTTTAAGCACTGTACTCTCCCATGAAGTTTAGATAGCAACATGCTGAAGTATTTTGCTCATGTAAATTACAAGATTGGATCCACTGCTATAATGTCTGGGTTCTTTTTAAAAATTTGAGATTTCAACTCTTTTTCCTTTTTTAGCAATCCGCACGTTAAGCATAATCAAATGCTTTAACTATTTGATAGTTCCCCTTGGATATGTATTGTATTTAAAGGTTAAGTTATGCCTTGATGAAAAAAATGTTTGCCTTTAGCCATTCATTGTTATTTTATCAATTGCTTCAAATGTGAAGAGGTTTTTTTATCTGGTTGAGGTTTGTTTATTTCTCACTGCTCAACTTTTCTGTAGTTTGTACCATCTGCCACTTTGGTATTATGCATTACAGTCAGGTTTGAATTTTGGCTTCTCTTTGGAGTATTTTACAAGGAGAGAGATTTTACACGCTAAAATGCTTTCTGTAGAACACAGCTGTGAGAAAAAAAAAAAGGTGAAGTAGCTCAGTCTATACTTTCTGTATCCTTAAAACATATTCCCTTTAAAAAGGATTTATGTAACTTTACATAATTCTTTTGGCAGGAATGTTTATTGCCCAGCTGGGTGAAATTATTAATGTACCTCTCAAGCTGCATTTTCAAAGATCAGTAATATATATATAAACCTCTTTAAGGGTCCTTGATACGTACTATTTTTATTGGAGACCCTTGTTCCACTTCAGCAAAAGGATGACACAAGATGTTTGCTTAAAAAAGTCTTTGACATCTTCCTGAGAAAGTTTTGATAGAATGGCATACATTTGGTTACAATTAGTAAGCCAAACAATTTGCCATTGTTATCTCACTGTGTTTGTCTAGAGCCTGTAAGGCGTTTCAGAAAATATCCATCTCCCTTTTTCAGTTAATTGATTGCATGTTCAGTAGGATCACCCTGTTTTATAAAACTCCCTGTCCTTTTAGTTTTACCAGAGAGATTTTACACTAGGGCATGTGGTAGAAAGCAAAAGAGAAATATTGGCACAGCTAAGCATAAAGAGATATTGTCGTTGTATCAAGGCTAATATTCGTGTATGTGGGAAAAAATACCAATGCACTCCTGCTACTGCTGGGTGCAAGATGTTATACCCAAGGGCTGTAAGTAATAGTTGCTGGTGTGAAAGTATTCACAATATCAAGTGCAGATGAACACTTTTGGAGCCAGCTGAAAGCTGAGTTAATCATATTTTAACTTAATATTTGAACTAGTACTGTGTCTGGTATTATAAATGATGAGTGACTCAATTTTATTCAAACTTTATTAGCAGTGTGATTAAAGGACTCAGATCTTTATCTGACACCTTTGCAGTGTTGTGATTTGTTTGCTTATTTGCCATTTTAATGTAATCTAGAATTTCACTTTTGTGTGTTAGCTGAAATACATCTTTCTTTTGAATATTTTACTTTCTAAATAGGAATTGGAGAGTCTCAGCTAAGATCATTATCTGTCTTTTTAAGCAGCAGGCATATCTTGGTGAGTACATCCTATATTGCTTACAATTGTTTGGTGGCTACATTATTAAGCTGTCTGTAACGTGAATTAGTGTCTATATCACAAAAATTCCCTGTGCAATTATCACCCCTTGGAATTGCTGCAGTACCAGGCTTAGGCCTGATAGCAAGAACTGGTGCTTCTGTGCCTCATTTAATCATCTTTTTTTGTTTATACACTTATTGGAGAAACCACTGATCACAATTCCTGTAATGGTAGGTACACACTAGCAGCAGAGAAATGCAGAGCTTGTAGTGCTGTTCTGCTTGATAAACCTGTGTCCTTGAAGTGTCCTGCATCCTTCACCTGTCAGACTGGTAAAGCCAATGCTGCTTTTATGAATTCTTGGTGGGAGTGGTCAATACCGAATTGCATAATTCCCTTTTGAACTGTATCTTTAACAAAACAATCCTTGAAAAGGTCTTCTAGGTTATGGATGGGTGCACAGGAAGAAAAGGATAAGAAAGAAATTCCTCCTCCAGTGCATGGCTGGAGAAGAGATGGTACATGAAGTGCTTTCCGCAGCTGCAGCCTCTGGTCCCTTAGCAGGGTGGGAAAAATCAGACTTTCACAGAGTTGTCCTGTTGCTGTCGTGCCCCATGCTGCCCTCTGAGCAGCATTGCAAGAGAAGGTCAGTGTTATGTGTCTCTGCAGCACTGGCACACAACTTGCATCTTGGCCAACCGTGCATCAACACTTCTGTGCGACAAAATCACACTGCCTGGTGCCTCCAAAATTGAAATAGAGAGTTTGGGCCTCTCAGCACATGTCAGAAACGAATTCACTCTTTCTCATTTCCTTGTCATCAGAGCTAAGTTATGTCAGTTCATGTTCTCTAGAGCAGCTTGAATTCAATTTAGCTGGTGATTAAGTTACTTTGTTGAAGTGAATTGGATGCTGGTAGGAATGTTTGTTCAAAGGGTTAACTTAACCTTCTCCAAGGTTGTAACGGACACTGGAAGATCAAAAGCTCCGCCAAACTCTCACAGAAAAAAAAATAAATAAATAAAAATTGCTTGCTTTTACAGTTTCCAGTCAAGGTCTTCCCTCTGGAAAGAAAGTCTGTGTTTAGTGTACTTAAACTCACAGTACAAATGATTTATTTTGTTTCTAATCGTAAACATAATTTGTCTGGTGTTTCAGTTCTTTAGATTTATGCAGTAGACATGTTTGTCAAAGTATTTGGCACCAGTGACATCATCTTTGTTGAAATGCCGGACAGCGTGATGATTCCCAGATGTTACTCACTGAAAGCTGAGAAAGACTAAAATATAAAGATCAACTGTAACAGCTATGGAGGTAATCAAAAGTGATACTGTTTTCTTCTAGTATTCAAAGATAATTATTTGTATTTGTTTGAGGTTTGTTTTGCACAAATGATCAATCAGGAATTGTGCTGAACACTCTGCATATGCAATATAAGGGGAGACTGAGATGTGACTTTGGATGAATACTGAATAAAGGGTGATTTAACTTCGTGATTGCACTATTTCCTTTGTGCTTTTTCCAATCTTTTACATTTCACATGTGTAGATTACAATATATGCAGAATATGTGTATTGAGAACCAAATGTGCCTCTTTCTGAATGAACTACAAGGATTTAACGTGTCATTTGGAAAATGGTCATGCATGGTTATGTCAGCACATCATATTTTCTAATGTACTGTAATATGACATGCCAATGTAACCAAGAATAACACCATTTTCTAATGACATGTCATGTCTGTGAAATGTAAAAAGGATGTGGCTTGCTGAGAATCAGGCCTGAAAATGTTGTGGGGTTGCTATTTGTTGTTGTTTTTTTTTTTTTTAATTTTAAAATAAAATCATTCTCTGTGCGTTTTTTCCATTTGCAAAAGTAGTTTTCACAAAAGTGTGGGTTAGGTGTTTTAATTGAAAAGAATCATAAAGTACTCAGACATGGTTTCATATTAACTGTGTATCTACCCAAGCATTTCATATTGCCTACCTAAAGTAAAGAAAGCATTTATAAATAATACATACATCCATCTAAAGCATCCTCAGCACTACATAAGATAGTCACAAATAGTCAAGCATAGGTGCTCCCTTACTTTAATAGAACAACAAATACTTTCTTGAGATCATTCTGTTGTCTAGATACTGTTCACTGTCATGAAGAATTCCCATATCCACAGTTCAAAAATTGACTTGCAAAATGCTTACCTAGTTGTCAAATTTGTTTTCTTAATTTACTGCAGTCATTCTCTAGGCTTTATAGGAATAAGACAAATTGTATTAAAGCTATGAGGAGAAAAATTAAATTTAGACTTTTTATACTATTGTATCCTATAAAGATTAATAATCAGTTAGATGTCTAATGCATATGTCACTTTCTTAAGACTTCACATCAGAAAAAATTACAGAAATATACCAAAATTTAGCCTTTCTTCAGTTCTTCTTAGTAGATTATTCTTCATCTGTTTGAATGAAAGTTTTGGAAGTACTTGGCATTAGTGTCTATACATGTTTCCTAAAATCTGAAAGAAGAGGTAGCGATGAGGTCTGTGGCGTTGGGTGGTGGTGCAGTTTTCACTAGGCTGTTCAGTTTCAAGCCGGCCAGACCACAGTGACATTGCTGAGTATGTGGAGTTTAGTTTGAGATTCTGTGGATTTCTCTTGCCTTTTCTTTCAGGCTGCATACTAATTTGGGAATAAACATTAAAATACAGATCAGCTTATATTGTTCTTTCTGTTTATAGGACTCAGTTTATATTCTGATGTTGATACATGAAAAATATGGTGATTTGTCAGGGGCTCCTACAGCTGTTAAAACTTACAGGTAAGTCTTTCGGATAGCCTTACTAAAACCAACATGTCTACACGATTTTGCCAGATCTCATTTTCAAAAGCACTTATGTTATTAAGGGGTCTAATTCACAGTTCTGAAAACAGCTTCGATGCTTAATATATTAGATCTCACTGACCTTCAAAGGGACATCTAAGCATCTATGGTCAGATACTGAATGTAAGAGGAACCTAGTAGGATTTTTTTATAGTGTTTCATCACCTCAATCCCTTTGAAATTGCTTTAAACATTTTCCTTCAATTTAAAAAATGGGGCATGGATTTCTAAATCCTATGTGTAGTCATGAAAATACTGCCTGTAATTTGTTTAAACCTTGCAAATACCACAGGAAAATGGTGTATTGTGGATGTAGTTCTACAGCAGAAAACGTGTTCTATGAATTTTTGGATAAATCCTGGTTTTTATCACTAATGTGTCATCTTAGTCACTACTTGCTGAGCTGTACCATTAGAAATCTGAGTCAACATAGGCCATGCTTAAATTACATATCAGATGACCCAAATGTTTAAGGCAAACACGTGTAATTCAGCATCACTCTAAGCAATTTATGCCACTAAAGTTCAACCCTATCAAAGCCCTGCATCTTCCTGAGTGGAATTACTTCACCTTCTCAGATCTTTTCTTACATCTTCTCATATTAGTCAGGACCCCTTACCTTCTCATCCTTGGCTTATCTGACTGGCTTGTGGTGCTGATTCAATCACTGTCTCCATATACAATCTATTATTAGTCTTAAAACCATAAAGATTTCACCTGAAACACAAACATATCTGTTATAGATAGTGTGTGGAAATACTGAAGGAGAAAATCTCGGGGGGGAAAAACAAAAAGACAGAACTTTGCTGAAAGGTGAGCAAAATGTACCTGTTTGTTGCATATAGTTATAATAATGCAGTGTCCTATCAAGTAATAAAATATCACACAACATAATATATCTTTGGTATGATTTAGTGTCAGTTTTATTTACTGAACAATTAACATGTGTGCAAACAGAATAATTAGCTTTGCTAGTTTTACTTTCCCTTTTTTTCTATTATGCTTCCATCCATTTTCCAGCTGACATTCCCTTTCCTTTCTAATGTCCAGAAAAAACTGTGCTACTACACACTGGCAAATGTGTACTGCATGATTAAAAGTCATGTTCAGAGCTATTGATTACAAACCCAGTGACTTCTTACAGGGCCGCTATATCTATGCCAAACTGTGTTAGACTCTCCGCTAGCACAGCTTTAATGCAATAGCTTTTCATTGGTTCTGTTTAAAATACATGGAAAAACATTTGCCAGAAGCCCTGCATGTGATGTTGAGCACAGACTTTGCAGCTGTCTCTGTATTCTTAGAAAGGTGAAAAAGCAATGGCTTAACATTCTGTACCACCCAAAGTCTGATTTTTTTTGTCTAAGGTCACCTTATATTTGTAGATCTTGGAAAATTATCATGAATATCTATGATGGCATCAAAAATCAAGCAGCTGCAAATTGTTTACAATATTTTTAGGAATATGAAAACAACTTCTACTGTAAATCAGATACCACTGTCAGAACTGGACGAAATTGAAACTGTTTGGGTACGTATCCTATCCCCTTATGTACCTGAAAATTGAAAAATTGTCAGTAGCACAATTTTAAAATACTAATGTGTGCTGTACAGATAAAAGGCGAAACCTGAATAAAAATATCAAAATAATAATTCTAAACACTGCAAGTGAAATATTAATTTGAATTAACTATTAATTTGAAATAGATGTCATAAAACTTTTTATAGGAACTTCCAAACGTCAAATTGCACTCTGCCAAAAATTTCACCTCCTCATGCTTTTTCTTTGCTTAAAAAAAAATAAGTTCTTCCATAGCAGAGCAGCTCAAATATATATATTTGAAACAGTGTACATTAAAAATGTGTGCAATATTGGCTTCAAATATTTGTTGCATTTGCCTTTTATAGAACCATGATTTACAATCTGCCACTAATTTACTAGCTGAAGAAACACGTGAAGAGAAATAGCACTATCTTTGTTTAGGCAAAAGTAATCAATTCTAAATCTTGGCGCTGCTGGCAACTTGGTATTTAGATTGCATTTATTGAAGGAGAACATCAAAACAGTTTCACTCAAACCACAGGAATAATGTATGTACTTCAGATGAGACACACTACTTCCCTAAAAATTAATATCTTGTGTGAAAGGGAAAACTGTTCATCTGTCTCTTAGGACTATGATTTTCAGTCTTTGTCTTGCCAAGTATTGCCAGCAGCAGCAGCAGTGACAGCAGCGACAGCAGCTTCAGCCTGCACGGGCTCACATGTCACAGCGCAGACACATGCGTACAACTTGTGGTATGTGGATTGCAATTTGGGAATGTCTGTATTGGAGTTCTTAATCCATTTAAATGCAACTGTGGAATAAATAAAGGATCTGATTTAGAGACTACAGTTTCATTTTACCTTTTTTAAGGAGGTTTCATATTTTCTGTATTTAGTTTCTCCAGTTCTTTCTAACAATTAAATGCTTCTTGTACTATTCCTCAGGTTTTTGCTGAAATACTTCTGACTCAGGAAGCACGTGGGATTTCAGGGTCTCCCCGTTTCATGTTTTAAAGATAATTCAAAGACATCTATGGTCAGATGTACCCCTCCACTTAGCAAGAGGATCTTTGTCAACTGCCATGTAGTTCTTTCTATTCAATAAACTGAACAATAAACAGTTTCTTTTTCAGACTCAGAAACTATCAGTCCCTGAGCAGCACTGCACTGCAATTCAGTAAAGCTCCTTCAACCAGCATGCAAGACTTCATCAGAAGGCAAAATACTAGTCTGAGAGGATAATAACTATGAGACATTCTTTTAATAAGGACCATTTTTAAATGTTAAGAATGACTCGTTTTAATTGAAGGAGAGGAAAGGAGCTCCTACCAAGAGTCAAAAAGATCCCTCAGAACTCTCCAAATTCTTCAAATTGTCTTGTACAGAAATGCCTGAGAATCAGAAGTGAACAAAAGTTATGAAAAACTTCCAACCATCTTACTGTAAAGTTCATCTGATGAGGTTATTCTTTTCTGCAGTTAAAAATTTGGCTTTAGTTTAAAATAAGACACCTGACCATCCTATTTACTGAGGGCAAATCATAAGATTCATTTTACAGACCAAACTTTTGCTGGGTTTGTGTAAGCATGGATGCAGAACAATTACCATTCAAATCATTCTTTTCAATCTACTATACAATATCCACCTGTTCTGTCAGACAGCAGGAATGTGTACCACAAATACAGACTACTGCCGTGACAGCAACAGCTGTATGGCAGCAACAACTAATCAAATCAGATGAATCGGAGGTGTGAATCACATTGCACTTCTGTGCCATGAAAACAAGCTGAAAGAAGAGAGCTAAATAGTTGTGAAATTTTGGTTTGTTTTATTTGCAAGAGCTTTCTTTAAATTATAGGCAGTACAACTGGAAAGGGTAAGAAAAATGATGATGAATTGAAAGGAAAATGACATTTCAGCCTTGCTGCAAAGGAAAGGCAGACTAAGATAGGTATAGGAGACACCCATTGTAATCACTCTGAAAAAGCGAAGCATGGGTTTTGATTTTCCTAAAGAAGCAAATGCAAAAGAACTCTTGTCTGTACCATATGACTCATGATGCTTCTTTACTAGGCTTAAAGAGAATTGAACTTGAGTAATAGCACCATTAGAGCTCTTTACCAGGAGCTAGTTCCTGTGGTTTCACTGGGTCCAGCTGCTGATGACTCATAGAGGAAATGGCAGAGATTAGGTGCACAGGGAAAAAATCAGAGCAGCTCAGAAATAAAGCAAATCAACCAAGCATTACCTTTTGTGCACAACAGAACAATGGCTTAACAACTAAGGTTCAAAATGATCCGTCTTATTCCCCTCATTTGTGCTATTCCTGTTGGAAAGACCACCAGAAAACATGTGAACCACTGTGGAATACACATGGAACATCTCAATTAATATTCCCTCTTGACTACAGCTAGAACAATACATAGCGTCAAGCAGTTTAGTCTCCGACAATAATATCTTCTGTAAGATCACGAGGTCTTTCCCTTGAATTAAGTTTTAAGTGAGGATTTTGAAAATTAATTAGGTATTCTGCATAACATACAGTGTAGGCTACAGGTTCCTTAAGCAGTAGCTGGGTAAAATGCATAGAGACAGGCTGGTTGTCATAAGAAATGTTGTTATTAGTGATTTCTCCTTGGCAAAAGTTGACATTGGGTTCCCTGTAGAAAAGAGTTGCTCCTCCAACAGGCTTTGTTACAAGCAAATATATCTAAGTTTGTATAAAATTTAAAACACTGCCTCTAATATTCAGTTTTGTGCTACAAAAAAAGTATGTCCCCAGCAGCAAAACCTGAAAATATCTAACTTAAAAGGGGAAAGCATTCTGGATCTTGTTTACTAATGTATGGTAGCAGTGCTGCTGTTGGCTCACATCATTGTAGTCTCACACACATAGCTCAGGGGATGTTTTCTTAGAAACTGTAAACATTTTAGGCTCTAAACTCCTTGGGGGGGAGTCCTATCTGAGTTACTATAGATTGATAAAGCAGCTTATTACAAAAACGTAAGGCTATTTTGATTAGATTATGTTATTTCTTTAAAAAATATTTGGAAAGAGTGATGTACTAAGAGCACCCTAGGAAAACATACTGCAAATTTTGCTAGGTCAGCGATGTATCCTTGTTGCTAAATATAAATTTTAATAGACAATTTAACCTACCTTCCACTATTTCCCATAAGAATTTCAGAGGTAAAATCAGTTAGTGATTATACAGAGATGCATTTTATAAACATTTGCTTCAGTGATTCATATAAAACGATTCACAGCCATCTCTTTAGAATATTAAGTAATGCACTTCACATGTTTACCATCAGCTGGCATTTCAAACACCACAAGGTGACTGTGTGATACTGGTACTTGGTCTCTGAAACACAAACTGTTTTGAAAAGGCACAAATACGCGCAGCAGTAAGCACTTCAAAAACGTTGCCAGTAAGAAAGGTGCTTCTGCTTGTGCTTTCCTATATGGAAAATAAAACATGAATTCAGTACAGTGAATTCTATGTTCCCCAGACACCACCGTTTCATTATCTGCAATAAGCAATAATGACTGGATTTAAGATAATAATGCCCTGTGCATTTACGATAGCAACTTGGGTACAGTGCGACAGTGTGCTGCACCGTGGGTGGCCAGGGTGTGCATTGGGTGCTGTCACGGGTATCCCAGGCAGTGACCTGGGGCATCCTGGGCTTTAGGGAGAGCTGCACCAGCTGTTTTGAAAGGCATGAAATTCCTCTTCCCTGGCTGCAACCATATGGCCTTCCTGCACTCAGAAGCACATCAATGGAGCAGGTCAGTTCATTTATTTTCCTCTCTTAGAAGTCAGTTATTTTACATTTAAATATTTTCATTTCTCTCATCCACATTTACTCCTTGGCACATGTGTGAGGATGAAAGGGATGAAGCCTTATTCCTAGAAATGGCATAGATATGGATTCTGGAGGAAAAAAAGGTGAAATGAAGTTAATATGCATTAGAAGTTGTTTATTTGATACTGTTATACTATCCCTTTAAGATATGCTAATATGAACTGGCTGTCAATACAACATCACTTAGTTGGTTTTCGTGTGGATCTTAGAGCACAACAAAATTATTAGTACATAAATCTCTACTAATTTACTCTAGATTATGATTCTTTCATCAACATGCACATATAAGTTATACCATTAATCATAATGATTTCTTTTAGTATTCATGTGGATGTAATATGTAATTTCTTGGGAATCCCACTGTAATTTAGCATGAATTAATGTCCACTTATTGGAAAGCACTACCTGCATTGATATTTCTAGGGGAAAAAACCAACAACTGTGATGCATCTTAAACTACAGCTTAAATGACCAGGGTGTTGGTAAACAACCACCAAAGGAGCATCACTGCAGGTAAAGGAAAGTTGTCTTAAAGACAGTTTGTTTCAAAGCTCATTAGGCCAGATGGCAGCCTGTCTTCTAGGAGCACATAAAGCACATGCGAGGGAATGGGGGGACTTCTCTCGCCTTCACTCTGCCCTGGGGAAGTAGAGTGTGAATACACAGAGTGAGGGGAAAGCTGAAGCAGAGGGGCATGGCTAGACCCTGGAGAAGGCAGTGCAAAACCATCTGCTGCAATTTTTGACAGAGTGGAAACAATAATAGCTACATCATTCTGAACAGGTAAGACTTTCTAATTGGCCACAATAATTTTCACTGAGAGAAGCAGTAGTATTCATCCATTTTTCTGCAGACTATATTTTTCCAATGGATTACACTTGGAGGTGTCTGGCTCATGGACTGAGCAGGTGGAGGACTCATGGATGGGCTGTCTTGGCCTCAGTTTCCCTCACCTAAGAAATGCAGCTGCCTCCTTGAGAAGTGTTGTGCCCTTTCTGGAGGTGAAGTAGGAAATTACTTAATCTAGCTAACAAATATATAAATGGAACATACATATATACATATGCATGCTTCATAAGTGAGACAGTGAGGGAGAAAAAAAGGAACTTCTGACTATAACGAAAGATTCATTAGGAAAAATGAACTAATCAGTGCTCTCCAAGGAGAAATTCATTCTGTTTAGGAGGCCATACCCTCTGCTGCTGCACATACTTGCTATAATTTATATTATTATTTAAATCACTGCGTAAATTTTAGATACTTTTTAAAATCAAGTTAATGGACCATACTTTACTGCTTAGCATCATTTATATCAAGAATTAGTGGCTGTGGAGATAATAGATGTGAACATAGAGGAGAAAACACAAACAAGCAAATATCATAAAACTAATCTGTAGCACGGGTTTAAAATACAGCCGCAGAAATGAGCCCTTGGAAGAGCTGTGTGTTGTGCGGTACAGGCTTTCCTTTAAGCTCTGTGCACTCCTGTGTTTAAATACAAGGTATTCTTAAAATCACTTACCACCCCATAGGAAGCCAATCCTTGCACCAGCCTATCATGGCAATATTTATTCCACTGGGAAATGCCTCCCTCTCCTCACCTTAGGTACAAAAGAAGACAAGAATACAGCACAACTTTCCCATAGCCATAAGAAGAAGCAGAGACGGCAAATTAAGGAATTCTCGGGGAGAACACAGGCATCTGTAAAGACTGCTTAGGAACTGAAGAAAGGGGCTGAAACACTTTAAACAGACACAGCCTAGAAACAAAGAGAGAAGGAAATAAAGATAATAAGAGTGAGAAGATCCTGGCAGCTGAGATAAATCCAGGGCCTTCTGCTGTGGGCTCATTAAAAGACAGAATATATTCCCTAAAAATGTCTTACCTGTACTAGGCAATAAAACAGCTGTGCATCATTGCTTCCTTCAGGTTAGCTGTGCTGTATTTTATTTCTCTGCATGCTCACATCAGAGAAATTTTGACAGTGAGCCCAGTTGCAGAAGCTTAGATACAAAGTCTTTCTTCAGAAAGACTTCAGACAGCCCCAGATTCCTGTCAAAGTCATGCTGAAGCTCATGTCATGAAGCCATCTATCATGCTGCCACAGAAACAGGATGGCCAAGAGAGTCACAGCAGCCACAGGGGAGGAAGAGATGGATTCTGGGAGGTGGGCAGCGTGTATGGCAGCAAGCAAAAGTGGGACATAGGGCAAAGGGCCAATCTTAACACTTCTGTTTTATTGAACTTCTCTAACTTATTTTATGATGCTTCTGAAAAACAGAAAATTAGGTAAAGGGAGAGTGATATAGCCCTTGGAGTGCTAAACAAAAAAACAAACAAACCCCAACTAAGTCTGAGAAGTCTGAGAAGGGAAATCTGGAAGCGGAAGGTCAAAGCAGGGATGATACCTCTAGTCTCACTGGGGAAAATGTCACTTATCCCATCACAGAGGAGTGAGACTCCATGAGGAGGGTAGAAAGTTTTTTCAGCTTTGAGCATTAATTTTGTATAATTTAATTAAACATTGTCTACCAAGAGAAAAACAGTTCGGAGCTGAGAATGCTTTGCTTTTGCATCTCATGACTCGAGCCTGAATTCATCCACATTCATATTCCCTCACTTTCAGTCTGCTTTCTTTCTGCCTGACTTGTAAACTTTCTACTCAATAAAAGTTGTGAGGTTTTTCCATATAGCAAATGAGGCTCCAGGCATACGCATTTGCTGCTGCCACAGTGCAAAGACAGATGAAAAAGTAAGCTTTTATTAACAGAGACAGTCTTGGGCCTCTGGCATCTTACAGCAAGCCCTGACAAAGCAGCTGTTGTCAAAGTCTTATTTTAAACAGAGAAAGCAAAAATCATAGACCAGATATTGCCACCTCCTCTTTGCCCTGGCTAAACTTATGTTTTGTCAATGGGACAGTGAGAAAAGCTGTTTTACCTGTGTCCTGATTTATTCCACATAAGGTTTCTTTCTTCAGGAAATGCAAGTCATGTTTTATAAAGCTGTGGTTTTCATTGCAGTTTAGAACCCACAATTAATTCCTGGATGTGATAGGAAAAAAAAAAACAAACAACAACAACAAAAAAAACAACACACACACGCACACAAAAAAAACCGCCTGAAAATGCTGGTTTGGTTGGCTCATTTCAGGTAAATGTAATTGTCTAAATGATTACTGTAGCTATGTTATTAGTTGCTACCCAAATGACTGCCTGCATTGCTAGGTCATCTGGCAGTTTTGTACAAGCATTTTTATTGCCTATACATAAATAATTTTCTTTCCTGATGAATTCATAAGCTGCTGCCTCAGACTCTCCCTATGTATCAGCTGTGTGCAACTCAGGGTCTGAAGGTAAGTGGGTAGATTGCTCACAGCAACGCATTTCATCCACGTCCTTTGGTTTCAGATGCAGCATTCACTTCCAGCTCTCCAGGAGCACCTCCATTACCCAGCCTTGTGGTAAAGCAAATAGCATTCTGGCCTCAGTCTTCAAGCAGTAGATTAGTGACAGCAGTAGGCAGACAACTTTTGTCCCCAGGGAATATTAGAAATCTAGAGCTAGAAATAGATGGATTAACTGAAATGCAACCCAACCTCTGATCTACATTATTGCCTCTCTTCTTTATCTCACAAGGGAAGCAGAGATAAAGAGTGATAGACACTGATAATGATGGAAGTCCGCGATAATACACCGAAGTGATAAACTTCTTTGTGGCCCTCATTGTGCCCAGTTGTCTTCAGCTGGTTATGAGCTCTAGCCTCAAGCTATTTACACCATGATCAGGCTAGTAATTAGCAAAATGTTTAATATAATATAGAAGCAATTAGGAGGTGATAACATGCAATTAAGATGTGTTTTCAGATTAAAGATTTTATAGTGCTCTCTTTCTTGAAAAGATAAAGTGCCTATCTCAAAATGTCAAACTGCAGTGATTTAATCTGAGTTATTTTCAATTAATATGCATGTATTCTTGCGATGTGTTCATCGTTGTTATTGACATTGATAAATTAAGCTCATCCCAGCAGAATTTATCCTTGAGTTGCTCTATATTTCCTGAATGTCAGTTCTTTATTCGTATTTTTTTTTATGCCTACAAGCTGTGCACGATCTAACTCTGAATCCCTTGATTCATCCCTGGGATTACAGTAATGTGTCAGTCTGAGTGGAACAATAATCTGAAAGGGCATTGTTATAAATAGTGTGTTAGAATATAATTGTTTGTCATGTCGTTTCTCCCCTTTAAATCCCTCTGAGTCCTGTTTAAGTAATTTAGACAGCTAGAATGACAAGAGTCTTGAGACTTCATTTATAGAG
This sequence comes from Psittacus erithacus, assembly GCA_009867235.2. Lineage (NCBI taxonomy): Eukaryota > Metazoa > Chordata > Aves > Psittaciformes > Psittacidae > Psittacus > Psittacus erithacus. Next base: position 105,916 of record WYDI02003390.1, read on the forward strand.
TTGTCCAACCAGTCTTCAGCCTACCTTGTCTTCTGAGACTGTCTCATCTGCAAAGTAGGAAGTGCAAACAACAGATGAGTTCCGACTACACTGCGAATTTGTCATGAGATTTTGCTCAGGCCATTTATAGAACAATGTAAATGCTACTGATACTAATTTTGCCCTAGCTAGTCTATACAAGTGCTTAGACAATAGACATTAGGGTGTTTCCTTCTTCATTAAAGGAGTTAGAATCCTAGAGAACTGCAATTCACATACTGCAGTTCAATGTCTAAAGGCAAAGATTTTTTTTTTCTTTTAGAAGCTTTTTGATAATTTTTCTAATAATAATAATTTTTAAATAAATGAGGCAGGAAAGACGCCTTTTACTTTTTTTTTTTTTTAATGGAGCCAGCTTTTTAGCAGAAGTGGTAACACTTTCAAGGAAAAATTGATAGAAACGAGAGCATCCTATTAGATCATCCAATCCAGCTTCTGGATCATGTAGTACTATTTCTTGTAATGCATTTTTCTGCTCTTTGGTTCTCTTTATATTTTCAGACATGCAGCAACGCATCCAAATATCAGAGGATTTGCATACAGCACATATGTTGTAAACATAAAGTTTTCCATGAATTTATTCAGGAAACAGAAAGGTTTTCATGAATTTAACAACTATTTCCTTTCCTATTTCTGCCAAGTGCTTTCCCCATAGTTAGTGCAAAACAGTTTTCAAATATTTGTGTTTAGGTTTCTTCTCTTGCTCTTTCTTCCACCCACTAAGGTTCTTCTTTGTGATACTCAGGTGGTAAAAAGGCAAGTTAACTGAGAGTTATTTCGAAGCAAAACAATTTGTATTTGGTTTTGTGTCATCCAACTGTGATTAAACTCTTTGGAGACCATAGATTTAGCAAAGTAAGATGATACAACTCATGACAGCTTATGCTGACTGGACATTTGCTGCTACCATATAGTCAGCTAACCCAGTTCTTCAGCAGACTGTTTGGACCCACTGAAATATTGCCATTTGGCAATCCCTGAGCCACTGTTGGTCAAGTCATGCATATTTGATTCTTGCCTGCAAATAAATACCTGTAATATTTTTCATTAATTGTGCAGGCCAACTTCCAGCTTCTCAGTGTCTCTCAGGTAAGTCACTTGGGTCATAGAACAAAATGGCACTCTTGAATGTTAGCTGGGAATATCTCCATGTCTTGTCCTTCGACTTTGCTTCACAGAGCATTTTAAAGACAAGCAGAAAACAACCACAATTAAATGAAGCTGCCAAAACCCGTGGAAGTGTCTGCTGGCACCACTGCTCATTATACAGATTAAGTTGTTGACTTTCACGTATATAAATGATCTGAGAAAAGCTGTATGAAGTATTGAAAAGAAGACTTTCTTTTGGCAAAAGGTAAAAGGCAAAAAAAAAGTACCCAGAGCTGCTTCTAAAATTTATTGGTGAGTAGGTAAATATCTCACTGTGCCTAGACCAACAAGAAATCCTACTCTAGGAGTGAAATTAGCTTTATTCGTCTGATTGAACCCATCAGTACCAAAGCCAGACAGAAAGCAGTGGCAATGTAGCTATCAAGTCCTAATAGCCTGGTTTTCTAGGATCAGTATATGACCAGCTATGTTCTGTCTATGCAGAAAGTCTTGAACCAGAAAGAATTATGGTATTTCCTTCTTCTGGTCAATGGGGTAATTCTGTAAGAGTAGTTTTGCTCAGTGGACCATGGCTGGGCACAGGACTTGCTGCATGCACTATACAGAGGAATGGCAGCAGTGGGTGTAAGGTGGAGTCTGCAGCATGGGGAGCCAGCAGGGATTGGTATCACAGCCTGTCACAGCCTGAGTGCTTCAGCCAGACTCATGGTGGAGTGAGTTATCTGGACTCCAGCATCTGAGATTTTGGGAGGATTTCTTGTGTGCCTGGAAGTGAGTGGAGCAATCAATGTCACCTTTACAAAGATCATCCCATTGTTCATCCTGAAGCTCGTGATGTCTCTGATTGTCCATGTTTCCCTCCCTGAACAAGTAATGCAGTAGTCCAGAGGCATTAACAGAAGGAGGTAGTAACTCAAGTTGTAAAAATGCATGATAAAAAAAATCTTAATGTTGACAATATAAGACAAACATAGCAGTAACACAAATGTGTAAGTGCGATTGGGATATTAACTGAGGGGTATTTCTGTGCTGGTTTTGCCTCTAGCTACAATTATAAGACCATTTGTACAGTAAATTTTTGTTTAATATTTTTCTTCACAGGCACTCCATCAATGTCATATACAGAGCTTACTGAATTATGCCACTCACATATTTAATAACAAATAATCCTTCCAGGAACTATTATGGATTTAAGTATGATTATAGTAAGGATATCCAATAGCTACTTTAACTTACACAAATATCCATTTTGCAAAACTGCAGACTTAATTATACTGTAGCCTAGATATGTATTGGTTTCAGTTGTGCTTCTAACAAGTTCTTTTACTTTTGACTAAAAATGATGTGCATTACAATTTTCTCAAATAGTGGATGTGATTATTATATTATCCCCACACAGATGAGAAATGTGGCATTTAAAATAATGTTACAAATCATGCTAAAGTGAATTTTGGTTCTGCTTCTCTGGGTTAATTTCTACATTAGTGAAATCAGAATCAGGCCAAAAAAAAAATCATCACTTGATCAACAATGTCAACCAGTAAAACAGATGGTTCTTTGTTTCTTGTGTTTGTTTCTCTGTTTTGACATTCATGTAATGCACATTTAAGAAAAGAGGAAAACAGATCTTTGTAGATCTACCTTTGAACCTTAGAGTTGCTTTGCAACAATTATTGCATTACTAACAAGCCACAGGTGTACACTACAGGAGCGGGTGAAAATGTAATTGAGGGGTATGATGACAGTTAATTGTCCATAATGTACTTATCCCAAGATGCACTTATGCATCTGTTATATATTTAGGTATTTGTTACTAGTAGCTTTGGTGATACTTAAGCAGAGGGGCATCCACATCTAAAAGACAATAAAAAAGGAAAATGCTATCAAGGGGCTCTAAAGTGGCAAGACAAAGAAAGTTCGTCTCTTTTTCACTGTCTCTGAAATGAATAGGTCTATTTATTTCAATGGGATTTTTTTTTTTTTCCACATACACCATGTTAAGGTTTGAGAACAAAAACACTTGACTCCTGTTTCTGGGTGTACTACAGGACTGAATTACTTGATTACCTGCAGACATTTTAGGAGTGATGTATTTTGATATTTGCCTTTCTAATATAGTTTCTTCTCTGTTTCAGCTTATTGTTGTTATAAAGCAGCTTTGCACAATAGATTAAAGTAGTGTCTATTCACCCATTGACACATAAAGGATTTATGTGTGGGAGTAACCCACAAACTTCCCCTCCTCTTTAATGCCTCCCTCCATGCATGCCTTGAGAATAGATGTGATAATTAGTCATCTACTTTTATCTATATTTGTATGCCATCCAGACATTTAAGATGGGAACAAGAAGTCGCTGTAATGAAGTGGTGTCCTGAATTCAAAACGCAGTGATACAGCTCACATGACTTTGGGCGATTATCTGTTTTCTGGGCCTGCTTCTGCTCTCTGTGAAGTCAACAGCAAAACTTCTGCAAGGGTTTGCAGTAAGGAGAACCAAGCCTCAAAAAATGAGGTTATTCCTTTTGAGATTGCGCAGCAGGAGTCTAATAACTGAAATTAAACTGCATATTTTTAAAATCCAGTGTAGATTAGATTAATAACAGCATCAGTTTAGGGTGGTGGTTAATATCAAGCAGACACTCATTGTGAATAGCTCATGCTTTCTAAAGGTTCTGATGTAAATGGACAAACTGTACAAGGGGAAGGCTTGCACCGTATCAGGCAGTGGCAGAGCAGAGACCCTAACCCAGCTGTGCAATGCTTTATGCTCCTTGGAAAGTTAACTTTGTAATCAGAGTTCATCTTTCTTGCCATGAAGCTGGCCCTGCATTTGGATTTGCTTGCACAGACTCCCATCATATTTAACAGGATTTTGTAAGGGGGACAGTAGTCCCGCTACATATAAGATTGGGGCCTATATAACCACATTATCTTAAAAGACCAGAACTCAGTTCATGTCAGAAGCTGTTTACTCATTTGAAATTGGCTAAACATTAGCATCTTAGAAATACTATCTGAAGTTGCTCAATGCTGATATTAACCTGCTGCATGCTTGTAGTGCTCTGATAAAAATGCAGTTGCTGTGGTAATTGTTATATTATGTTCAGAAAAGTGCCAAGAATATAATTGCTTGCAAAATGACTGTGCATTTCAGCTTTAATCTACATGGCAAAACTGTTTACTAAAATTAAAAAATAAAATAAAAAAAAAAATCCAAGTCTTTGCATAAACAAATATATTCAGAAGTAGACTCTTTATTAAACTTTTAACACCCAAATTATGTTTATAGTTTATTAACCAGACACTATTTATAATGTCTGCTGTTTGTTAAAAACAAAACTAAAAAGCACATAGCATCCAAGAAACCCCAAAAGAAACAAACCCCCCAAAACACAACAAACTTAAACCACCAGAGGATGATTTCCTTAAGAATGTTTTCTCAGGTATGTTCAGAATATTAATTAGGCCCATCTATTTCTGTCGGATAATAACAATGTCCAAGAACTGAATAGAATCTGTGACCTGTGAAAGGGCCATTCATATGCTTTAGTCTGCCTTAGCACATTCCTTAACAAGTGAACATAGACCTTTTTCATAGTCATCCTAAATGTTTCAACTGTGTGTTTCATGGTTTGGTTCTTGTGTCTCCAAAACACATAGCTTTTTCTTTTCTTCTCTTTTCTTTTCTTTTCTTTTTTTTCTTTTTTTTTCTTTTATTTTCTTTCTTTTTTCTTTTCTTTTCTTTTTTCTTTTCTTTTCTTTTCTTTTTTTTCTTTCCTTTCCTTTCCTTTCCTTTCCTTTCCTTTCCTTTCCTTTCCTTTCCTTTCCTTTCCTTTCCTTTCC